>JAJIZL010032265.1:51123-95455 GCA_023969395.1 Amblyomma maculatum
TTCTTCCATTTTGTATCCCGTTCGTGTAATCTGAGAGTTCATAGACATTGATTTGTCAAAGAAAGTTTGTGAATATATCCATTTACACTCTTTTTTAAATGCACAATGATGACATGATCCAATGCAGTACACATTAATGTGCTTCACCACTTCAGTTTGCAAAAGACTTAAGGGAGAGAATGGTAGCAAGCACTGTATCCAATTTTTAAAATCAATTATCTGGCAATATGCAATCTTTTACGTGACAAATATGCCAACAGCGAAAAACAAACACCTTTCCCTATGCATTACTAAGGAGTGGAGGTGAGTAAAAAGAGCATTTGCTGAATGTCAGGCTTCCAGATGTTGTGGGATTGCCTTTCAGGATGCAAAAAAAAGCATTTTCTAAGCAGAAGTTAAAGACACTGTCGTTCCTATAGGGGCTGCTGATCACACCGGGTGCAGTGTTCAGGGAGATGCGGCTAGGAGGGGGGAGGGTCAGTGAGAAGTGGTAACTAATTACTCTTTGCAGTCTAAATTACCCTGTGACAATACAAAGAGAAATGAGTAGACATGGATGCATTTTTACTACGTGCAATTGGAGAAATATATGCAAGACGATTCACATGCTGCATTACTGTGGGTCCTAGGTTCTTTCTTTCAAGTGAAGGTTATTGTTAAAAAAGAGATACAATGAAGTCAATCCATCATAAAATCGAACCTGACAACCCTCACTGTCACCCAGCTGCTGATAACAATTTCGAGCCCAAATGTAATCTGCTAGCAAGGCATCATTAGGCATTGGTAAATTTTCATTTGCATGGAGGATACAGTAGTCTGACTTTTCTATGTTCCTTGCACTTAAAGCATGCCGAAATAGATGGAGTAAATGCTGCAAAACTTCATTTGAAGAAATATTGCCTATCCCTTGACAAAATGGTGGCAGAGTTAGAGGCTTTAAAGCTCTTTCTCGAAGATGAACAAGGCTACAGTTATAATCCTATTGATCAGGAGCTCGTAAAACCATATAAGCTTGGAATAGCAGTAGACAGGCCTCAGAGGGTAAAGAAGAGGATGGCAGGGAAACGTAACTAAGGTTCAGGGGTTTTGTTGCAGAAATAAAATAAAAGGAGTGATGCTTGACTGCACTGTTAAATTTGATGCCAAGCTCTGCATCCAGACAAAAGCGATTTTTGAAGCCGCAGAACATATCTGAACGTTTTGAAGTTAAAAGACTTCTTTATTCTACAGAAGAACCGCTAACAGTATCTATACCAAAACTCGTATCCTTCTACGATAAGCTCTCTGATGGAGCACATTTCATCGAAATTCCTTGCCTGAGAGATACCTCAAAGCAGCTAGCTGTCATTGGCCTTGAAGGCCCCAACAGTTGAGCAGCGCTGCACTTTCCTGGAGTGGGATTTTTAGTTTCTCGCCAGCCTGCAGCGATTCCTAATTATATATCAGTGTCTGTTGCTTCCTATGAGAGGAGGTTTTCGTAACTGAAGCTAGTAAAAAGATGCTTTCGACGTGTGATGGTTCAGTGTAAGCTTTCAGGTCTTGCATTATCATCTATCAAAGGTGAGCTGGCAAAAGCATTAATTTTGACAAAGCGAGTAGCTGCAGCTTTGAAATCCAAACGACCAGGAAAGAAAAATTTTGGCATTTGGGGTTGTTTTTTTTTCCTTAGCGCTCTTTGCATCAAAATCCGCTTTTAAAACAAGGTCTATATTTTCTGCCATAATTTACGCAAAGCAAGATGGCTTCAGTGTGTTCCAACTTTTTGTATATCAAACACTTTATTGTTTAATTATTCAATCGAGAGGTATGCTTGCTTTGTATTTGCGCCACACCTAATTAATTATAAGCCTGCCCCTTTGCAAACATTTTTGTACAGTGTGATCATTGAAGACATCAAATGACTGCTTGTTCGTTTTATAACTTCAGTTCTTTTCTGTCTGGTTGAATTGTCCATTCGCATTGGCACTTCTCAAATGGAATTTTTATGCATATCCCTGCGCATAAGCACTCAGTGCAACATTCTAGCTGGTTCGCTATTAGTTGATTCTTTGTCCCTGTGGCTGGTGCAAGTGCAGTTATCTTGGACGTGTTCAAAGCTTTAGTGTAAGGCCGCGATAAACGGCAGCTTTCTTTTTTTGGTGCAGGGGCAAATGACCCTGTGAGAACTCGCGAAGATGTTCGCTTCAATGCATGCTCGCTCCTAACCTGTCTCACCACCCGCCGACGACGCCTGTCTCCTTCGTTGACCTATTCAAGTTCCCGTCATGGAGGGGGGGGCGGAAGATTAAGGCGCCGGCTTACCCCGCAGCCGCGTCGGCTTCTGTCGTCAACAGGCACCCCGGCGCGCATTTCGTAGAGGGAGAATTACCAAACAATGCCCCTCTGTCTGGACGCTAGGCGCCGGCTTACCCCTCGGCAGGGTCGGCTTCTGTCTTAGGGACAATGGAAGCCCCCGCGCGCGTCTCAACGATCCCTTTCAGGCCCCCGGTGGCTAGCAAAATCGCGTCCTCGTCTCAACCCCCCCCCCCCTCAACCCGCGGCGCTTTTTCGAAGGAACTCAGCAGATAATGGAGCCGTTGGACAGCAGCGTTTCGGGCAGCAGCGAAGGGTACGAGCATTTCTGGTTTCCATGTAGACCCTGGGATAAAGAAAGGAGGACGAGCGCCGATTGGGAGAGGTTAACCCTCGAGTGGAGAGAGTGTGCAGCAAGCACGCTGCATTTTTATTTTAAAGAATTAAGGACCTGGGTCCGAGATTATGGCCATACCCCCCCCAAACGGCCATAGACGTCCAACGGACGACCAACGGACGCCCGTTTTCGGAACTTCGGACAACCGACGGAAGTCCGGTTATGTTCGATATACGTACAGCGGACGTCCATCGGACTATTGTTCGTGGATCCGGATCGTGTCCCACGGACGTCCGACGGACAGCCGAGGCGGACATTCGGACATTTCCCGGAACTTGCTCGCAGGGCCTGCTATTGGTGTAAAAACTTGCCAATAACATTCGTGTAAAGCTCAGCAAGCATGTGCCATGAAAATTTCAGTCGCATACTAGTGCTCAATGCCTTTGTCATGAGTAAAGCAGACAACAGAATATGCAACAGGTTCAAGTTTCCTGTTGTCTGCTTTACTTTCACACAACAAAGCACTGAACAGCAGTGTGCAATTAACACTTCCATCAAAAAGGCACATATGCTAGCTGAGCTTTACCCAAATGCACCATTCCTGAAAACATGCGAAGTACAAAGCATACCAGCATGCGAGGTTGTAAAAAGAGCATCAGCATTTTGGTTTTTTTTTTAAGCTTTATCGTAAAACCTGCATGCATGAAATCAACAGTAAAAAAATATCCACGTTAAAGCTGCACGCAAACATAGACGTAATGGCATAGTAAAATGCAGGCAAAACTGCAGTATTAAGAATCTACTTGAATAATTTTTAGTTATCCTTGGCCGTGATAGCTCTTCCCTGGGGAGGTGGTGCAGGAAAAGGTATTTATTGAAACCGAATATTTCGGAATTAGCGATAAGATGATCGAGTCCTCTGTGGGCGGCCTCCGCAGGCTGGGGTTCCGGAGCCGCTACTATCTTGCGCATTCGTTCGATCAGCTGTTGCTGGTCTTGAAGACCTAAGCTGGAAAGAGCAGGCTGGGCTCTTCCTGCAATAGAAGGGAAAATGAAATTCAAGTTATCTGTGCTGAACTTTGATTACACATCTCCAAGGGCAACTGCCAGTTTCCCTCAATTGTTTTTTTCCAGATGGCACTGTACGCATGCATCTCCATTCAGAACGGTCACATACTATATAGAAAGGTCATATAACTGCAGCAAAACCAATACAGAATACCAAAAGATACAAACGTAGTTTGACCAGAACCTGGCATTCAGTATTTTAATGTTTTATGTGTCTCTTTGAACATGCCACTCTGACCAAACATAGCATGTTATAAATGTTTGCTGCTATGTGCCCTCAGCAATGCCCAAGACATGGAGTGCACATGCAGAGGAACTAAGCGTAAAGGATGCTGTAACATGAAGCACAGCCAGAGCATCGCAGTATTACACAGGTACGCATTGGTGGCAGAAACCTGCCTTTTAAGTGGTTTAACAGGCAAATTTCTGAAGTCATTGTTCCTGCTCTGAAAAGAAGAGATCAATAATAATATCATTTAAAATTGCTACCATTTTATTCTGTAAACTGCACGTTTCGCTGGTTTCCGTGTACCGTCTACCGAAGACACTCCCTGGGCGTGTCAGGAGTATATCGATATCAACGTCTAGGCTACAAGCATCTAGAAAGCATATCCTTAGAGCAGCTGTGACGAAGTAACTTATTTTAGTGTAACTGATAACATGCAAGCTGCAGCAGAAGAATAAATATAGATAATTAACATGTGGCTAAAGCCCAATGTGGAAGCATAGCCCGCCGCAGTGACTGCGCAGATTTCATGCTTCTACAAGAGTTAAAAGTAAAGTTATTTGCTTACCCACAACGCTATATGTGACATTACAATAGCAAGGCTTACAGTTACACAAAACACAAAAAGCTGACAACCACAGGCTCCTGATGTATTATTGGCAGTATACAGCATGGATGTTAAATAGTTACTGAAATATGGTTGCATAATTCTGGCAACCAGCTGCGCATGTATATTATAGATTTCTCAACTACGCGCCACAAATTGCAAAAAAAGAATTATGGTCTTTATAAATGCTGCCAGCTGTTCACAAGAAACACTGTACCTTTTTTAGGGGGGAAGGTAGTGAGTGCCAAATAAACTGCCCCTGTCCAAGGACGGCACATAATTTGCCCTATGTAATATCGGAGACAAAAGTGTGTGGACCTCACAAACTGCAACCAAAGCACATAAATTTCACATCGACCAGGAATCTCGGACCATACTTGTCGATGTGAAACTTTAACATTAGTTCTTTCATTTGTGCAAGAGAAATAAGGTCACAATTCGTTTACATCGCGATTCTAGTCCAAAATCTCCAGACATACAGCCCAGGGACTTTCGCCCCCGTAGCATAAGCTACCACTTGGGTAAGAGATTAGTAATAAGACGTGTATAAAAAACATGAGTGCTATTGGACAGCCATAGCTATACAAATGGTATTGACATTGGAGTACTGCCTTAAGGCGGGGCCTAGGGCATTACAAAAGCAAGAGTTAGTGTCCGCTGGTCCTCATTTGAACGAACAAAAGGGGGGGGGGGCAATAGAAAGCCATCTCAACTACATGTTTTGTGTGATATCAAGCCGCAGTTAGCATTAAAAATATCACAGTTTTGTTGAAGATTTGGGAGCCCTTTGCTGCTTTCTTACAGGATTGGACAAAAGAGCTCACCATCTTCAGAAAGGCATGTTATATAGAAATGAAAATAGTGAATTTACTGCATCTGGCCACAACTTGCACACGGAGAGGAAGATGAACTGAAAACCTTATACAGGAATGTACATATTTACAACAGGTGAAACAACGAGCATGATCTATGCCGCAGAGGCAAGAGATCAAAATCTACTCAGAACGAGTTCTCCAGGCCGCGGGGCCCAGTTTCATTAACTTCGGGACTCGGCCCACATTTCTCATCCCCAATAACAACGAACTCACACATGATTGGCTAACAAACATTTTGGCATGCCTTTTCATTTTCATAACGTTCCTCACCATCTCCCTAAAACAATAATGCAAAAGGGACAACAAATTTATTTCACAACAAATGGAATTTAGAGAATGTACCTCGAAGTGACTGGCTCACTAGGTCACATGCCAAACTCTCTCCCCTAGGAAAGAAAAAGAAGAAGAAATTAACCCGTCAAAACTTAGTCCCACGTGCGTAACCATCGCCCAAAGCTTGCATCCTTGGCGGCTCCTTTTAAAGGGTAATTATCGGCGTCCGAGTCAGCACCTTTGCGGACCACATCCTCCCGCTGCGCATCATACCGTCACCGTTACACACTTGCCCTGCTTCAATGCCGCCATCTCCCCCCATTGTTGGCATCCAGGGTTGTAATCCTCAACGAGGCTCACTCAGCGCGCCTGCACTGAATAATTGTCACTTTTATGGGCTCCCCATCAAGGAAGAGGGCCTTATATCCTTCAGACTGATAGTGTTTTTTCTGTCAACGATAAGCAGTTCTTCCAAAAGAGGTGCTCATTTCAAAGCTGCGCTGCATCCGGGCGATGGGTCCAGTCAGCATACTAAGGTGTCGTCGGTGTATACTGTTCGTAAAGCTCCCTGAATAAAAATGAGCCCCCTATATGACACAGCAATGAGAACAAACTGCCTGTCCCCGCGTCTTCGAGTGCGACCGCAAAGTCCTCGGAAGAAGGGACTGCTTTCCCTCTCTGCCTACGTTTCCGTTAAGCCAGACCCTGCTGTAGCTGCCTCTCCGTGCGCGTCTTCCCGACTCCTGCCCGAGGGCAAGTGGAAAACTGCCGCAGCTGGGCATTAAACAAGTGACCCAAAAAGAGTAGACTGTCCTAATGGGGCCTAACCGATCCTAATGGTGGTAACCGATCCCTTACAGAAATCATTAAAGGAATGAAAGCAACACATCAGATAATGCTGCAATGTTTCCAAGTGCAAAGTCTACAACTCCAAGTCATATAAATATGTGTACATCTCTGCGCATCAACTAGACAGAAACAATGCAGAGTAAACTAATAGTTCAGTGTCTGTCAACACTATTAAAAGGGGATAAGGGCTACGATTATTAGTACCATTTGGCCTTTAAACTACCATACCATACTTGTTGCAAGCTTAAAATCAAAGATTCACACCTGTCCCACCCACAGCAATGGAACGCACATCTGACTCAAGTCTGCTGAGAAAGAGCTAGCTAGACTATTACAGATGCACCCTTGGTTGTTTTTCTGGCATTTCTGAGGGTGAAGAATCTGACTGGTCAGTAGCATGTATATGAATAAGGATCCTATGAGAGTAAATGCATCTGATTTTCTGGAGTGGCTTTTCTTCGCTGACCACATATGAGGTGAGCTATAATTTATCCAACTTGGCCTAGCTTTATCCTATGAATAACAGAAGTATAGCAGGTACACAGTCGTCCACTCTTAGGCTGAACATGCGAGTGCGTGGCATGCACTTTTCGAGCTGCCACTGCGTCCATCGCAGCCGCACACCGTAGCGAAGAGGCAGACAGCGTGAAGTAGCAGCCTCTAGTCCCTCTACTGCCACTGGAGTCCCAAACTAGGGACCCTTGTGTTTGTCAGGGCAGGCTCCCATCAGGGTCAGCTAGTCCGTAACCTCCTGTATTTGCATCTTATGGATATGTTTTCCACTACCGCCCCCAATACGCAGCTGCGCATCATAGCAGATGTCAAGCAACAGTTCCTGGTCCTTCTACGTATAAGCCACTTTGCCTTGATGCATGCCTATGTACCATAGTAAAGAGGCAGATGACATGAAGCAGCAGCTCATGGTACTTTTACACGAGCCATTGTACTTCGATGCGCGGGTGCGCACCATAGCAAATATACAGACTACGTCACACAGCAGCTCCTGGTCCCTCTATGCATAAGCCACTTTGCCTCAATACACACCTGCGTACCTGAGCGAAGAAGCAGACGTGAAGTTGCAGCTTCTGGGCTCTCCATGCACAAGCCACTTAGCACCAATGCACGCCTGTGCACCGTAGTAGAGGCAAACGACATTAAGAAGCAGCTCCTGGTCCCTCTACACATCCGCCATTTTGCCTCGATGCGCATCTGCACACCGTAACAAACAGCCAGATGTGACAAAGAAGCTCCTGGTTTCTCTACACATAAGCCACTTTGCCTCAATGCACGTCTGCACACCGGAGCAAAGAGGCAGATGACGTGAATCTGGAGCTGCTGGTCCCTCTACGCACAAGCCACTTAGCCTTGATGCACGGCTGTGAAGGATGCATTGCCATTTCGCAAACTGCATGCCATACATTCCCATTCAAGCTAAGAGTGGACGACTGTGTAAACGTAAAATACTGGTTATTTACTTCAATGGACAATGACAAAAAGTAACATGGTGGACAAAACCAGTTCTACATCCTACATGTAAACAAGCTAAAAACATTGCTGTCGAAGGGATGTCCTGTGTGTTTAAAATCATCACGCTCAAACAACTTCAACACTGATAATCATGATTCAATATTAATAATATGGATAATGATTCAATACTCACTTTTAGCCATACGAAATAAAGGAAAATGCAAAGGGACGCTGCTGTTTTTCCCCATAGATGACAGTTCATCCATGCTAAAATTGCTGCTTCATGTTGGCCTATGAAATCGGCTACAGCAAATGGCATCTGAAACATTTATGGAAGTCTCATGCTAGTCTTCAACGAGAAAAGCATTGCCATACAGAAACAGAACACAAATACTTTTACAACACACTAAAAGCACCAACTGCGGTGCTGTTTTTAGGATGACTAGGTACAGGTTTTTGCTGTAGCAAGCCAAATATTAGCCTTCAATAAGGAACGCATTGCCACACAGAAACAGAATACAAAAACGTTTACAACACATTAAAAGCATCAATTGCACAAATGCTTGTAAGATGACCAGGTACAAGTTTCTGCTGTAGCCCACATCATGTGTCCAGCGGCTATCAGAAGTCTTGCATGTGAGCATGATGTCATAGGTTCAATTTATGGCCATCACTGTATTAACAAGCATGGGTTTAAAGCTACTTCAATATGATGATCTAAGAGCATGATAAGAGCTTTCATTGCAAGGCATAAGCTCAGTATCATGCACTATAAGGTGCTGCATGGCTCTAGTGTAGCTTTGGCATTATCTCGCTGTCAATAACGCAGGGACGTTCTGAATAACCTTTCAATATCTGTAAGGACAGAACAACCACAATTTTGTTTTCATCTTACTGTTGCTCAACTCGTTTTTTTTTTTTCCTTTTTTTGTTTTTGTTTTTTTTAGAGCCTCCGGCTTGCATGACCTCCCAGTATGCCTGTTTTGTATAAAAGAAGGCATTGCAGGCACCAGAGCTCACAGCCCAACTATATCGCGGCGGCGGTATGTCAAATTCGTGCCAGAACAGCGCAGAACAACGGGGTTTTTTTTTACTGACTTTTTTTTGTCTCTTATCTCTTTCTTGTCCGGTTGTTCTGCGCTGTTCGGTCCCACATGCATAACCAACATGCGCAAGGTGCTGTCCTGGTTTGTCAAAGCTAAAGGAGAGTACTAAACCTTTAGTTATTTAGTTGCTACAGCACAGTGCACAAAGCCGTTCCTTCTATAAACTGTAGTTGCCGTAAAGCTCAAGAGAGAAAGATCAGCGGCTGCCCATAAAAAAAAAGAAAAAAAAACCCTCGCGACGTTATCACGAGTGTAGGCATGTCGCACAATAGGCTCGAATGCAAAAGTTTTCTCGTATAGTTTTTACAACTCAGCATGTTGCGCATGGCTAACAAATTAACTCCTTTAAAGCTCAGGCAGGCACTCCTTTATCAGAGACAGAGAAATTGCGCGGCTTTTTGGCGCAGCGTCCAGAAGGATGGCCCTCAGACATGAGGCTGCACTTTAGTTAGTCGGCGCGGAGCCATCCTGTCAGTCTCGCCTAAAACACTCGACCGTTCGGCTGTTGTACAGAGCTGTTTCTTTACCCAAAAGCGCAGCACCATCTGTAATGTGGCGGTGCAACAAAAAGTTCCACTAAAGAAACAAATATTCGGTGAAATATTTTGAAATCGCCGGGTGAACAAAGTGTGCCAGCCGCACCAAGCCACAGCAATAACAATGCTAGCAGTGCATTACATCCGTAGGTATTTGTAACTGCGCAGAAAATGCAGAACGCGGGAACATGAAGCCATCTTCCATGACAAAACTTGTCAGGTGGATTGGATTGGCTCATTTCAGATTTTTTTTAGGCTAGGTTCGGTTTCGTTCTTTTTGAGCTTGCTGCTTGCTGCGTCTACTACGCCTACGATTAAAATTTCACCGAAGCATCATGATTAGAAAAATGTATAATGGTCATTTAACTTTTAGTCAAAATTTTTTGAAGGAAGAATTCAACGGATGAAACATGCGGAAAATAAAAAAAACTGTTTAAGGAAAGCTTTCTATTGCATCGATTCGCTCTGGCATCATATAATGCAGACTTGACGGAATTACTGATTTATACGCAGTTCAGACGAGCACGACTGCAAACTATATCACAGCTGTGTAAAAGCGAATCCAGTGGCGGACGTACGGCGGCTGTCCGCTGGGCGAACGGATTCGACCATCCGCTTTCGTACGCACGCCGGAATTCCGGCGGACGTCCGAAATCGGCCGCCGAGTTGCGGCCGAGTTCGGACGCCCGTCGGACGTCAGTGGCCGTCTGGGCCGCGGTTGGGTCTTATTAATCAACGAGTTTGATTGGCTGCGTAATTTTGAGGCGGATCATGTGAAGCGACCGCCCTCATGTCTTTGTTTGTCGTTGCCATGAAAAAGCGGCCATCAGACCCGGTTGAGCAGTTCTGTCCAGTCGAGCACAAGCTGGTGATTCCGTGCTCGGCACGTAGCTTTCCTCTGTGTGAGCAAAGCAGTTCTCTGTGTGAGATGTTTTGCGCTTGTGATGTACCTTTTTGCTGGGGCGATGGCAGCTCTGTGTGAGGCCACCAGTGTAAATTCAGCTCTCGTTTGTGTATATAATCTGTAAATATATCATCCCTCTTTGTTCAACATCAAGACTGCCTGACTTATCATTTTCCTTCGTCTGCCGAATCACCTTTCTGAGCATTCGGAAGGCGACACCTATTCATCACTTTTAGGTAATTCTTATGAACAGTTTGTGGCAGCATAAAAATTGAGCATCATCAGCCTGACTATACCCACTGTAGAGCGAAGGCCTCTCCCATATTTCTCCAATTACCCGGTGCTGTGGTCGCTGCATCCACTTGACCCCTGCGAACTTCTTAACCTCATTCGCCCACCTAACTTTCTGCCGCCCCCTGCTACGCTTTCCTTCGATTGGAATCCAGTTTGTTACCCTAAGCGATAATCGTTTATCCTCTCTTCGCACTACATGTCCTGTCCATGCCCATTTCTTGGTTTCCGCTAGAATGTCAGTGACGAGTTACTTCTCTGAACACCTCTGCACATTTCCTATCTCAACGTTATGCCTACCATTCTTCTTTCCATAGCCCTTTGCGTTGTCTTCAACATAAGTAGAACCCTCTTGGTTGGCCTCCCCGTTTCCGCCCCATAGGTAAGTACAGGTAAGATGCAACTGTTGCATACTTTCCTCTTGAGCGATACCGGTAAGTTGCTAGTCATATTCTGGGAGTGTTTGCAAACTGCACTACATCCCAATCTTATTCGCCAGGTTATTTCCCTTTCATGGCACCGATCTGCGGTTACTACCTATCCTATATATGAACTGTAATATGGCCCACCTGTCAGTTCTCATGGTTTTTGCTGGTGCTAGTATGCCAGATATATACTAATAGTTCACTATGCCATCATGTTATAATTCTATTGGCACTCGCCACTTTGCCACTTTTTAGTTGCATATGCGTGCAGTAAACCAAGTACTTTTTCTCACTCAAGATTTGCAATTTTTGTAGTTTTTATGTGCCCTATTTCGTGGTTCCGGTATGGAAATTCATCAATCAAAAAGCCTTGTTTGCCTGTTTATTTCTTCACAAACACGCCTTTCATAACAAGAGAAAAGTTATAACATTTCCTGCATGGCCAAGTTCTGCGACTGCTCGCAAACCATGGACAGCGTGTCAGCACTCTATAGGTGTGTGTTAGTACTTAATTGGCCGACTGCGGCTCCCTACTTGGCAGCCTTAAAGAGTGCTTCTATAGGATAGCCACCTGAGCCACCCTATACGCAACGGTCATTTGTTAAGACCCGCCGCGATCGCCTAGCAAGCCAGCGCCACCCTGCGAGCAGCAGGGAGAGTACTTCGCTCCGGCGCAGCCGGCATAGCAGACTGGGTAGCAGAGCGCGAAACTGAAGACACCGCAAAAGAAAGCGTGCGACTAAATAGACCTTTCGGTAGGAATCTATGCCTTAGGTGTTCTAATTCTTAATAATTATTATTTTTGCAGAGGCGATTTAAATCCAGGCGCGCTGTTTTGAAGCCGGACGCCTGTATGAAGTGAAGGAGGGGGTGTCGGGCTCCTCTGTAAACACATCAACTTTCACAGATCCGATGACCCAGGCAGCACATCCCATCGGCCCAATAAGGGGGATTGATTGGAGATTACTGGCCCACAAGAGGCCCAATGGTACCAATGAGCTACCAATGAGCCACGCTATAACATATCCCTTATTTGCCCAGTTAAGTTCACCCATATCCGTTATTGGCATTCAACCGGCTAACAGCGGTAAATAATGTTCATTCATATTGAACAGCTCACCATTATTGTATACACAATGAGGCAACCTGGTCATCATTGGCCAACCAGCTGCAATAGTTTGCCAACCATAGTATAACCTGGTAAATATTGTCCAATCGATAACAACGGCTTCTCAATATTGAATATATCTAGGCATACAATGGTCAATGATGTCCAACCAACTTTAGCGGCTTCCTAACATTGTAATATCTTGGTTTCTAGTGGTAGATATTGTCTAATAAGCCTTGATGGCTGGCCAGCATTGCACATATCATGGCACAGGTTGGGCAATAATGTTCTGCCAATATGGCTGTCTTGTCAACATTTAATATATATTGGCATGCATTGGTCAATATTGTTATGACAGTCATGGTGACCTGCCAACAATGTATACAGATCGGCTTATAGTGGTCAATATATGGCTAACCAGCATTGGACATATCATGGCATACCTTGGTTAATATTGTCCGACCATTATGGTTGTCTTGTTAACATTGAATATATCTTGGCATACATTGGTCAATATTGCCCCACAAACATTTGGTGTAATACCAATATTGCATATATCTTGGTTTCTAGTGGTCAATATTATCTAATGAGCTTTGATGGCTGGCCAGCATTGCACATATAATGGCATAAATTGGTTAATTTTTTGTCCGGCCATTATGGTTGTCTTGTCAACTATAAATAAATCTTGGCATATATTGTCAATAGTGACCCGCCTGTCATGGCGGCCTGCCAACAATGTATACATATTGCATTATATTGTTCAATATTGATCGATGGACTGTGATGGCTAGCCAGCATTGCATCCTAATGGCATAGGTTGGGCAATAATGTTCTGCCAATATGGATGGCTTGTAAACATGAAATATATCTTTACATAGATTGTCAATATTGTCCCATCAGATTTGGTGGCATTCCAATATTGTATATATCGTGGTTTCTAGTAGTCAGTATTGTCTAACGAGCTTTGATGGCTGGTGACCATGGCACATTTCAGGCTGCGGCGGCGCTAAAAAACAGTAGGAGCAGCTCTGACCGACACAGACATTTTTCAATGTGCATGTATCCCAATATAACTCTTTTTGGACTAATTTCGTCCCAACTAAATTTTTCGCTGGCCCGGGCATCAGTTTACGTTCAACTGTAGAAGATATTCATACGCCATACGTAATTTGGGCCACCATATATATAATGTTTTTTTGGGGTTAATGTACAGATTGTCTTAAAATTGTTTGAATGAGCTGACCACACAAAATGCACAGAAACGCCCATCACGGAAAATGTAGAATATATTTTTCTGAATAAAATTTCCATTATTCACTAATTGCTGCGGATGACCTGCGATTATATTTGACAATTTTGGTAGAGTACTTTTTTATTTACGATTTTAGGCACGATTAATTGTTATGTAAAATTCTGCATATAATATCTTCGAGACAATTCCTGTAGACTAGAGGGCCGGATGTCGATCACGCGTGGACGTAGGTAACACAGATAGTGTTCCAAACTTCAGCCAAGTGTTGAAAAAATTCTGACAGCATGTGGAATCTACACTGCAGAAATTTGCGAAGGCGAGATTAATGCTGCTGTATACGGTGCATCACGTATCATTATCGTTATCAACTAAACGCAGCGTCATTACCATTGATACTGTCATCATTGTCATTATCATTAGGCAGACGACCATTATCATAGTCAATGGTCGTCTGCCTGTTGCGGAAATCCCACGTGATTTGGTCTTCACATTTTGTTTCTCTATTTACTCTAACTAGATCGTGTCGCTCACAAAAATCTAGCATTAGCTTGCCGTTACAATCCGTGTATCCATCCAGATCGTCGATGTGGCCGTTCATGTCCCCCAGTACAATAATATTGGCCCTGTTTCCAAATTGGCTTAGATCGTCACTGAGACATTCAACAAGATCCCTGTTTTCTTGCCTGCATTGATGTCCTGTTCCTAAATAAACTACCCCTAGCCATGTCCTTATGCCGGCAATTGTTCCTGAAACCCAGATATATTCTTTACAAGATGATTTAATTCTTTGCCAGTTTGTTCCCTGGTGTATCAATATACCTACCCCTCCACCCTTTTTTTCCGTTATCGTTCTGTTGCACCCTTCCCAGACGTAGCCTTCTATAAACGGCGGATCTTCTAGATCCCCGAGATGAGTCTCGCAAAGAGCGTACACACCTATTTTGTCATCCTTCAACTGCTGTTCTATCTCTAGCCATTTCGCTCTTTTTCTACCTCCTTGCATGTTTATGTAGCTGATCCTAGTGTTAAATTTCTTTTTTGTACTTTTCTTTCTCGACCTACTCTTTGCCATTTTTGGGCGCTCAGCCTCCATTACTACACTTTCTTCTGCTTCACTTCTAACTACCTCTGTGCACGGAGTGCTTGCGGACCCCCTAAAAAAGCTACAGCCCTGCCTGCCAGGTGCCAGCCGATCTCTGCTCCCACCCTTCTGTTAAAATGAATGCCATCTCGCGGAAAAGCCCTACCAAAACCTGCTCTTTGTACCTCCTCGTTTACCTCAAACACTTCGCAACGCTTCTCCAGGCTTAACTTTCTTATGTCCTGATTAACTGTCACCACGTCATTTTCCATCTTTCCGTTCAATCCTAGCACCTCTGGTACTGTGCATACAACTATCTGCGTCTGCTGTGCTATCTCCCTGATCTCGTCAACTCCCTTAGCTAAACTTTCCACCACTCCTGCAGCGTCACCATTTAGGACATCGTTTAGCTCCGCGGCTACTATTACCATACTGCGCTCTGCGGAATTCTTCAACAGCCTATTTTTACTCTCTTTTAGCACTGCCCTCATTGTTCTCCCTGGGAAGGCTCCAACCAACACTCTTTTATCACCCCTTACATGTTCCAAGATATCTCGCTTGCACCTGTTCATGTTAGAATCTCCGGCGATAAGCGCCTGGGCCTTCTCTCTCCCTCTCCGAACTGTTGGCTCCTGCTTTCGGTTATCTGTGTCCTTATCTCTCGGATTTTCATTCTTCCTTTTTTTCCGGCGTCTTAGCTGCTTCTAAATAACTCTGACGATTCGCAACCGCCTGACCTACTTTGCTTATGCCTTCCATGCCAGTGCTGGCCCCAGCCACGTGGCCCGCATCGGAATGTTCGTCCTCGTTGGTTCCAAGGATTAAGTCGGCCCCTTTTTTTTTTTTCAATTTCAGTAAGCTGTCCAAGCAGTTTCTGATTTTCCGCTCTTAACAAACGTACTTTATTTTCTAAATCATCCACACGAGACACTAAACTGCCCCTTTCTTGATCAAATCTATCTAGACGCGCACTCAGTACGCAACACCGACACAAAAAGTCGCTGCCTTCGGCTTCACCTACAGAGTCAAAACGTGTTTCCTTCAGATTAACCTGCGCCTCACACTGAGTACACTTTACCTTCTTTTGATTGCACATCTTAAGCGCTCATCGACTGAACTATATCTATTACGAATTCTCAGAATATAAAAATTGCCAAAAGAAGACACAAGAAACGACTAGCAAACACGCGTTAAAAACCAATTCTGCGAATGCCAATAGCCTAGAAAAAAAAATATTTATCTAAACAAGATAGCTAAATAATGAACGCCAAGAAAACCTAGCTGCCGGCACGAAAAACAAGGCCGCTAGGACCAAGAGCTAAAATCTATTCTTTAGGCTGCACCTAACCTAACTAGCTGAAAACGAAATAAAGTTAATAAAAGAAAGAACTCATCTATTTGACGTTTCGGGAAGCTCCCGCTGTCGCCAGTCCGTCCGTTTCCGGTAGCCATGTGCAATCGGAGGAGCGATGGAACACGCGTCCGCACCACACGGCTGTCACAGCAGAGTGCCTGGACCCTGGCATTCATAGGACCCTGGCATTCACTCTACCCCTATAGGCCACTAAGTCACGTTCATACGGCTTGGTTAAAGCGGGGCTTAATATGTAGGCTGAGGAAGAAGAAAAAGAGAAGAACGCTCGGTAACCCGCGGCTAATGTTTTCCCTCAATTATTTGGTTCAGCAGCGTTGAACTCTTGTAATTTTTTTCATCCTTGACTTAATATCAGGAAATCAATCCACTGAGCTGCTGCACTGGCAAGCTGTGAAATGACAGCACAACTAACGCGCGACGTATTTCTGGCCAGTTTTGCTAATTTTTCAGGGTCATTAACTGAGGAACTTAAAATGCAATATGAATCGCAGTTCGTCGCCGAATAAAATACTTTTACGTGTTGCGTGGTAAATGGGTGTGTGCGTGCGTGCGCGTTCGTATATAAGCATCGAATTCTCCAGCAGTAACCACTACGGCAGGCTGAAGCTGCGCACCGCCACACGGAAAAGGTTCGGAACTATATGACGAAATCAAGGTTTTTACATATGTTTTATTTACTGTAACAAAATTTATCAATACTGTACACCAATGAAACCTGCACTGTGTGGAAGCTTGCTTAAAGAGATGTAAATTATAAAACACCATTGATGCATTAACACTCCTAAATCTTCACCTCACCTACTAAGCTATGCATTCGCACCTTTCACATGAAAAAGAAGTGCGAATGATGAAACACGCTTTTTTGACGCAGGAGTATCTCTAGCTCACAGGAGCCTTGGAAATCTTTCCTTGAAGGCTTGTGAACAAAAGATGACTTGTGTCTTTTGTTGGTTACCGCTTTAAAGCTGGATTATCTTTTGGCATTGTTTTTATCCGCCTTCTGAGGAGAGCTGAACCATTCAAGCTGCGGCCTTTTCAAATACATTTACAAGTGTGTCCAAAAGCATCAACAGCTTCGGCTTGAAATAACAAAGTCCACTTCTGCCTTTGGCTCTTCAGAAGTTTGAAAACTAGATCACGCCAGTTACTGGTCGTGACAAACAGAGTGGATACACCATATGGCAGCGATTGCCTTTGCTATGTACCCTACTAGATATCCTACAACTCGGGAAAAATAAAAAAGCGCGCCCTGCAGCCTTGCTGCGACGCAGGCGCGGAGGGAAGGCCCGTGTAAGGGACTTTAGCCCATGCACGTCCGTAGCGCCCTCACACGACGAGTGGTGGTTCGAGGCGCTGAGAAAAATTACCCTTGCCCGCCGGGCGATTGCGGAGGCTGAAAAAAAAAGCGCGGGCGCATGCCTCGAGACGGGCCCTATCCGAATTCTCTCTATGAAATAGCCCCTACATTTAAACAAAATTGCGCATGCTACATTCTCCTCTGGCCAGACATTTTTCGTTGAAATATCAATCCGCCATTAAAGTTAGTTCATTGCACATTGATCGGCCTAATAAAGGCGGTAGTGTATCAGCCGTATTTTTCCTAACTGTCGACAAACCACTTGTGATGAGCTGTGATGACGGAGAAAAGATGACTATCTGGGGCAAACCTTGGGCTCAAGTCGCCCCAGCAGATAATTTAGTGTCTGATTACTTGATCACGTGTTCATGCCTCACAAAGAGGGTTGATGTTTCGGCTTTTGCGACAGGGGCCCGCCAAATTTTGAATGCTAATAGAATGAATGTTTTTCTTGTGGAATAGATATATCGTACGACCCGATAGTTCATACACACTGCAGTGTTACACTTAACAATTTCGGAAGGAAATGCCGGTTGTTTTACTCTGTTTATAAAACCAATTATGTGTGCCACTGCGGTAGTCATAGAAAGCAATGTGCGAAGCAAACAACTTGTATAGTACGATCACCAAATAGCCGGTTTCTCATCTGCCTTTTCGTTGACAAGCACTGCCTTCTTAAGTGTGCTATTCCCGCTACCCGTGTTTCTTCAGGTGGGGCAGACAGATGGGCCCGTGCAGAACGTCAGCGTTGTAGACATCGGACAAGTCAAGAAGTTTGATCAGTGTCATCACCGAGCCATTTAGGGGAATGGCACGATAGATCCCGAGAGAGAGAGAGAGTAAACTTTATTTCTTTAACGGAATAGCGTGGGTGCTTTCCTCTGTCCAGGATACCATTTGCCTGGAATGTCTCCCGGGCCCTGGTGAGCAGGCTGCGCTGCTCAGAGAGACCCGTGTGGACCAGCTCTACCTCCCACGCCGCTTGGATAAGCGCTCGAGCTTTACATTTCTATAATTGCTCTTTGCAGTTCCATATCATGTGAAGGATGTCCGAGACTTCCCTGCATACAGTGCATGTGCTATTTTTGAATTTTTCGGGCCAGATTTTGTGGTACTTTGCTAGGTTCAGGAATGTCCTAGCCTGTATGTTCCTCCAGGTTACTGCCTCCTGTCTGCTGAGGTCTTTGTGCGGTTCTGCGTATCGTTTTCTTTCTAATTTGAAGTATTGTATTAGTTCCCCATACGTGAGAGGGGTTGAAGGCTCTGGGGCTGCTGACGCAGGTGCCCGGGAAGTATGCCCTCGGGCTATCCTGTCGGCAGCCTCGTTTCTGTCGACTCCCTCGTGTGCCGGTATACACATGATTGTGTGCTTCATGTTGCCCGTCTTTTTTTTCCTGCTGCATTATTCGGTGTGCCTGTTTGCATACGCGCCGCAGGAGGAAGGCACGACAGGCCTTTTGGGAATGGCTCAGTATTATGTGTTTTCTACCTTGGCTGTTGGCGTGTTTAACTGCAAGGGCGATTGCATCTTCTATGCAGTTATTGGTTTTGACCGATTGCTGGTCACCTCTCTTCCGATGTGGTCAACTGTGGTGGCTACCGCCGCTTTTCTCCCCAGATATGGACTGGCGTCTACATAGAATATGTCGCTATTGTTTCTGACGACATTGTTTTGTATGTGGCAACTTCTCGCTTTTCGTCTTTCGCTGTTGTGTAGGGGGTCCATGTTTTTGGGAATTGGAAGGACCTGGTATTCAGCTCTGCTTTCGGGAGTGAGTGTTTCTCTTAGGGGGTTAGTGTTCTCGTCGGTAGGTCGTCCCATGATGTTCAGTGGGTGCCTACCAGTCCGACTTTGTTCTAGTCTGCGTTCTTGGCAGACCAGGATTGCTTCTTTGTGTTCTTCGTAAGTGGCCGAGATGCCCATAACAGCCTCATTGGATGCATGGCTTGGTAATCGGAGTGCTTGTTTATAAGCTTTCCGAAACTGCGCATCAATTTTTAGTGATTCCGTTCTGGTGACGTTGTGGTATGGGAGGCTATAGGTCCAGCGGGGAACTATCATCGCTGTTACTATTCTGATCGCGTCCTTCTCCTTTAACCCTTCGTTCCTGTTTGCTATTCGAATTATGCCGCAGACCTGACTGGTTTCCCGAGTGAGTAGCTTGATTGTGTGCGTTCTTTCCCCGTGGCTCTTTAACCACATACCTAGTATCCTCAAGGTTTTTACTTCTCTGTTTTCTTGGTTTTTAAGTCGGATTTGAATCGGCTCTGCCTTGAAGTTTTTCTTGTGGATTCTAATGAACTCGGTTTTTTCAGGGGCGCATAGCATGCCGTTTCTTCTTGCAATTTCTTCAATGCCATTCAGGGCTCTTTGCAATTTCTCTTCCTTTTCTCCCGCTTATCCTGTCGTCGTCCACATCGTAATGTCGTCGGCGTAAAGTGCGTGACGAATTCCAGGTATGCTTTTCAATTTCCTCGCTATCGGCACCGTGGCCAGAATAAAGAGAAGGGGCGAGATGATAGATCCCTGCGGGGTTCCTTTCCCGGTGTCACCCGTTAATAATTAGGGGGATTAATAACGATACGCCCTTAACAGTGCGCACACTCCCAGACACCCTTAGAGTTAGTGGGGGTAGCTGTTCCGGTCACAAAGGAGATTCCCTCGACCTGCGTGGCAACCTCAGCCGGAATTCAACTACCTTGTAGTGACAGAAGAGGGTGGCTGGTGCCCAGCTGTCGCCGGTTCAAGCCAGAGTAAGGTTCGGAGTCAGAGGTAACAAACAAAACAAACTTTATAGACAGCAAGAGACGATACAGAGGAATACACAAACACTAAAATTACACAGACGAGAGGTTCACAGAAAAACAAACGCTAAGCATGCAATTACAGGGGTATTCAATAACACAGAGGATTCAACAGATCAAACACGAGAGAGTCACAAAAACAAAGACCAAATTGTTCACCGGGCACTGTTGCAGTCCGACGCCTCGAGAGTCACGATGTGGCCGCCATGCAAGACGAGCGCCGCTCCCTCGCAGGTCCGTGGGTTTGCCAGCAGCAGGTGATCCCCGGGAGTCCAGCCGAGGTACTTGCGAACACGCCGCAATCGCTGACTGACTGACTACACAAGCGGCGCGGTCTCTTTAAATAGGGCGCGCCGCGTTTGTCTGTTAACACGCGCCAAAGCTAGCGCGCACACACACTTAGCTTCGCTGGTTAGAGCGCTCCCTTTTCCTCCCGTCGAGCCGCGCGTCGTCATTGGCTAGGACCCGTAGAAATTTCTGGATGGTTCTGGCGTATTCCAGACGGTGAGTCACCTTCATCGCCGGGTGGTGAGAAAGAGGGCGACGGCGACGCGTACAAAGCTACGCGCTCTCTCGCGCGGAGTAGGAGGTTTTTTCTCGAATCATGTGGAAGGTACCATGCGGCAACGCGCGGGCCTCGCGCTGCGCCTACTTAGTAAAAATGTGCGCCGATTTCGTGACACCCGGCAGTTTCTCTTTCGTTGGTCCTGATACCACCGATAGTTATCGTTGCTGTCCGGATGCTGAGAAAGTCCCGGTTTCCGATATGCTATCGAGAATTGCTTTTTGGCTGATGTTGTCAAAGGCACCTTTTAGGTCCACCGCGAGGAGGATACCTTCGTTTTTAGCTCATATTCTGTCCAAGATGTTATGCTTGATATGCAGCATTACGTCCGGTGTTGACAGATTCTTCCTGAAGCCGAACATCAAGTTTGGCAGTAGTTTTTCGTCTTCCAGGTAGTCTATGAGTCGGCTATTGATGATTCTTTCGAGCCTTTTTCCTATGCAAGATGTAAGCGAGATAGGGCGTAAGTTATCCAGGCCTAGCTTCTTCCCAGGTTTGGGAATAGTTATAATTTCCGCATGTTTACATTCCTTTGGTAGATTTTCGCTAGACCAGATTTCATTGAAGAACTTCGTTATTTCCTCCATTTTCTGCTCGCTAAGGTTTGTAATGACTGCGTTGCTAACTTGGTCTTTGCCAGGTGCAGTGTTTTTGACGAAGGATCCAGCCGCTGCGTATATTTCTGCTACTGTAATGTCCGCGTCCAGCTTTGGGTTGGGTATTCCTGCGTATTTCTGACCGATGTTGACTGTTCCGTCTGGCTCTCCGATTTACCTATTCCAGATCTGATCCGCGATTTCAGAGTCTGTCGATTGGTTCAAGTGAAGCATTTCATTTTCATTCCTGCTTTTCATTTTCATTCCTCCAAGTGAAGCATTGCCATTTTCATTCCTGCTTTCACTTGGGTCAATTAGGTGTCTAATTAGTTTCCAGCTCTCAGCATTGCCTAGATTTCCGTTGAGTTCTTTGCAGATTTGGTTCCAGTTGTTGCTGGCCACTGTCTGCGCGTAGCTCTGAATTTTGTCCTTGAGCTTTGCAATCCGAATTTTGAGTTTCCTGTTATGTTTTTGGTTTTTCCATCGTTTTGTCAGCCCTCTTCTCGCGTCCCGAAGGTTGAGTAGGTGTTGGTCCACTTCCTGTACGTGGCACTGGGCTGATATTGTTTTAGTGTGTTTTTTATGTTTGTCTCGAATCTGATCTGTCCATTGGGTTAGGTTTTCTGCAATTTGTTCTTCCAGGTCTTTCCTGAACTCATGCCAGTCCGTTACTTTGGATTTCCTTGGTGCACTGCGCAGCCTTCCTGCGTTTACCAGTGTCTTGCATATGAAGTGGTCACTCCCGAAGTTGGGGTTTGTTGGTCCACTCCGCTTCTATTTCTTCGGTTACGTATGCGAGGTCTGGGCACGTATCTCTGTTTACTCTGTTGCCCTGTCGCATCGGGATTCCGCAGTCGGTTAGCGACTTCAGCTTGGCCCTTTCCGTTGCTTTTAGTAGGAGAGTTCCTTTCACGGTATTTTGTCGGTATCCCCATGTCTGATGTGGCGCGTTGAAGTCCCCCGCTATAACTAGCCTATTCTTTCCTGCAATCTTCCGAGTCTGTTCAATGATTGATCCGAAGTCCGTTTTCCTATCCCTTGGAGGGCTGTATATATTGAGTATAAATAGGCTTTTATCCTTTCTTTTTCTGGGAAGGACTTCTACTAATATGTGCTCTGTGCCTTGCGTTAACTTGTCGTGCTTGATCGCTGTGACTGTTTTGGTCGTGAGTGTGGCCACTCATGTCTGGTTTTCCTCGACATGCGAGTCGTATCCTGGTATCATTGGAGTAAAAAAGGTTTCCTGTACAAGCATCGCATGAGGCTTTTGGCTGCTGCCCAATATATGCAAGCCGAAGTCTTTCTTGTTCCTGAAACCTCTACAGTTTCACTGCCAGATACGGCACGTGTCTTTCCTCCTGGTGGCTACGATGTTAGTGGCTTGAGCCATGTTGGTCTTCAGTTCTCGTTGGTCTAGCTTTGTTCTTATTGTTTGGTATGCTTTATTGCGACCTTTCTCTTTTGGTTGCTGCGTTAGGTTGTACCATTCGATCTTCGTCTATCTTCGTCAAACGTTGCCCCAACTTCTCCAGAACCGCGATTATATCATTCAGCTTAGTATCAATTGCTGCGTGTCCCGCGTCGTGTATTGTGGCTACGTTGTTCAATTTTTCGTCCTGCATTTTAACTAATATTTTGAGTTTCTGGTCTACCATTTTGAAATCTTCCGAGCGCTCGGCTCTTCTGTTTTCTACCTCCATCTGTGTGCTTGAGCTGAGTTTTTCTTGCTCAATTTCCCTCATTAGATCTTCGAATCTGCCTATCCACTCGTCCCTGTCTTTCGCTATTGCTCTAATTTGTGCGTCCGTTTCCTGTCTGATCTTAACTATTGCCTCATCGAGAGATTTTTTGTATTTCTCAGGCAAACTAGAGGCGTAAGTGGGAGACAGAGATGTTCCACTTACCCAGGCATTGTTGCCGCTCATGTGCTTGGTTCCTCTTCGGGGTCCAGGGTCCCTGGACGTTGATCTGCCCCTGGTCTTGGACTTGTGCCGAGGCTTGGTGGCTTTGTGCTCTTGGATCTCATGTCTCTTTTCCGGCCTGGATCTGTCGTTGGTATTCTTCATGGTTTCTAGCTGAGGGAAATGGGGGAACGCGCGCTGAAATCGCACAGCGCACGGACACCGCTTCGTTTCGCCTTCATGGAAATGCAGCCGCCGGCGGTCGGGTACGAACCCGGTTACTCCGGCAAAGTAGTCAAGCATTTAACCACTGCGCCATGAACGGCAAGGCCCCAGCTGTGCAACCAGAGCTCGTATTTCACCGTCCCGGACCCGGGTTCGATGCCCCGGACCAGGACGAATTTTTCTTTACCTACGAGGTTTCTGGGAAATCTGTATGGCTTTCTCTTGTAGCCGCACAATCTGTACTGGAGAAATACGTACGCCTGAGCGTTGCTTTGTTGTCCGCGAGATGTGTCAGCGGAATTTCGCGAGTTGCAGAAACTGCCCCTTTCCTTGCCTGTAAATCAATTATAGCACGGCGATTAAATTTGAGGCGTTCAACGGAACGCTGGTTGCATTCGAAAGGGGGCGCGCGATCAGGCTTTCGCATTCCGGCATTGCAAATTCTGCAGCGCTCTCGGAATTTTTCACTCTGAATTTGGTTGATTGCTTCTCGTTACACACTTTCTAACCATTCCCATTATTCTGTGTACGCAAATTACGGCCTTTCCCACTCGTTCAGTTTCAAGCATTTTAAATTTCCCGCCATCACAAGTTAGGCCTACGTCACCGGAAGACGAGTACCTGGTATCCTCTTTGGACGTCGAAATTACCCCTCCCATCTAGTTCGGTGTCTGAATGACCTAATTGGTTCTAATTATTTACCTATTTAACCCACTCCAACCATTTTGTCACTTGTACACCTTTCCTTGGATCTCTATCCGCCGGTACCATTCGTTTTCCGCTATACCCATTAGTTCTTTTGCCGCGCCGACAAGGTCATGCCTACGCGAAACCCGCTACATAGTGATACAGTACCTACGTATTAAATGTGATTGGTTCACAGGAAGGCAAAGGTGCAGTATCTGTCATACTTGATTTTGCGGTCACCTGAACCGCGCTGTAAGGAAAGAAAAGAAGGTGAGTGTGAAAGTGGAAAGAGAGAAAGAGGAGCCGTAGTGGAGTGGTCCGGAGTTATTTCGACCACCTGTGGTTCGGTTAGGAGAGCACGAGAGATCATTAGAGACTGGTAGAGGCACTAATCTGGTTGCGAATTTTCGGTTAGGAGAGCACGAGAGGTCATTAGAGATTCGTAGAGGCTCTAATCTGGTTGCGAATTGTAAGGGGTGTGATGGCCGCCATCGTTTTCTAACACGGACAGGTATTTTAGATGTCCATCCGGCACAGATTAACCGGGAAATCATTGAGGCCAGGCATATCATGCGATTAGGTGAAAAATGTGCAAGTGAAGCGTCAGTCGCTTTAACAGATAACGAGGGTGGGGTTCTTGAACGTAGTATGTATGGTTTATTGCGGCTTGGCTTGGATATTTACACTGTGTGTTTTTTCAATAAACTTCAGCTGCGAGTCAGCGCCCGTCCTCTTTGCTTCTTGATCTTCGTCCTAGTCTGTAGCGCTCTTTATTCATCATGTCGTCCGGGGTTCTTTAACGTGCACTGACATCGCACAGCAGGCCTTTACTTTTCGTCCCGTGATTGCAAAACGGCGCTGCTGTGGCCGGGCTTGAACCAGGGTACTGCGGCTAAGTAGCCGAGCGTTTGAACTGCTGAGACACCACAGCCAGTGCAGTGTGAAGGGGCCTTCACTCTGCTTTTTAGAGCGCAGCTCTTTGGAGCCCGTTCCTGGGTTTCGCGTCGGCGTCGACGTCGGCCTCGTAACCTGCTCCGAATCCCTTTAAGCCTCTCAGCTCAGCCTCCCTCTTCCTGCGTGGCGCCGCACGCGCGTGTTATCTGATTCTGATTGCTGCTAGCGCTCCCCCGTTCGCCGCTGCTTATACCCCCCCTCCCCCTCTTCCTTCGTGGCGGCGAGGCTGCTCTCCAATTGCTGAAATGCCAGCTCGCTATCAGCGGATCACGGTGCGTGCTTCCCAACCCGAAACGCAGTCACATTCACTCGCTAGCGTTGTCAGCGGAATCAGTCAGACGCTGCTGTCTGTTCGTCGCGCAACGTTCCTATGGGCCCACGCGCTGCCTCCCGCAACCCGGGAGGACTGGGAGGCGGCCCCGCTCGGCTGCTCAGACCTACACGCCCAAAAGGCCTTGGTCGAGCGAGCCCGGGTAGTGGCTGCCGCCAGTGGGGTCCCGCACTAAGGACTCCACCTAGTGTTTGTACGGACCGGCCTTGGAAGGTTCGGCCCAAGCACATATATATATATATATATATATATATCATTTTTCGTTGTTTTTTCTTCTACTTTTCGTTCAACTATCTCTTCCCTAAACCGATTACTTTACTCATTTATGTGATTACCAAAGTAAAAATAAAAAAAAGACAAAGTACAATCTCTAATGCTCTCCTTCGCCTCGCTGACTGCTGGCTTCTTTCCTTCATGTATTATAACGAGCACCCTCATTTCCACTTCATTTATCTGCTTGTAGCTTATGGAGGTCTTGGTTCGGGCAATCATGAAGCCATAGGTAGCGTAAGAGGGTTCTAGCAGAGCTTTCGCCCTCGCTCTTGATCACGTCCTACGTGACGCTGGTGGTAACACAGGACGTTCCACGTCCACCGCTATGGTTAAGGGTGGCGTTGGTGAACACTCTCAAGGTTCGTATACAGGCAACATTAATACACAAGAAAGTAGCAGGTGGCACAGCAGTCGACGTAGTAGCTCAGTTGGAAGAGCACCGGACGCGAAATTCGGAGGTCGTGGGTTCGGTTCCCACCATCGGCACGTTGTTTTGTCTTCTACTTTGTGTTTATTATCTTTCCCCTAAACAGATTACATTACTCATTTATGTGATTACCGAAGTAAAAATGACAAAAAAGACAAAGTACAATCTCCAATGCTCTCCTTCGCCTTGCTGACTGTTAGCTTCTTTCCTTCATATATATATATATATATATATATATATATA
Organism: Amblyomma maculatum; assembly: GCA_023969395.1. Lineage (NCBI taxonomy): Eukaryota > Metazoa > Arthropoda > Arachnida > Ixodida > Ixodidae > Amblyomma > Amblyomma maculatum. The sequence continues at coordinate 77,560 of JAJIZL010032265.1, forward strand.
TATATATATATATATACCTAAATGTATTACTCTCTTTGAGTGCAATAAATGTTTTTCACCACCACCTCCCGCAACCTCCCGTTGATGTAATTGATCTCTTCATTTCTCCTATCACAAAGCTTCTTTCATGACAGCCAGGAACTGTTAGGGGATTGTTTCTTGAAGGAATACGTGTGAGAAATTTAAAAAACAGTTGTCTGTAATTGTACATACGTGTCTTGCTCGAACTCTTTGCCTCAATCTATCGAAAAGGTGAAACAGCTGATGAGCTGAGCTCAAATTTTGGATTAGGAAGTAACGTAATCGTCGGCAATTTATTTTTTCTGTGGCAAACATACAAGATTTCCGTCGCTGATAGTCTTTTGGTTTCACGACAACGGCGGCGTTCGCTAAAACCTCAACAGTTTCTGGTGCGATTTATTTCGTCTCGGTAGGACAGGAATGCTTGGCAGTTGTCTCTCAAGCCACGTATGTAAAAAAGCCCACGGCTTAAGCGAGCCATCTTCCTGTAACACGCAACCGCGATATGCTGAGATAAGATAAACGCAATAATTATTATGGCCAGTCATAATGACTTCACTCCCTGCAAAACGAATGATTAGGTTAAGCTTGCCGGCTTACAGCATAAAAAATTAGAGGGTCTCTATACATGTCTCTTAAGAGGAGAATGACGAAAGCCTACCCTTCCTATCCTATAATTTACCTCCCATCGTTAGCCTCTTGTCGGCGTTCGTTGCAGTGCTACATTAAATTATAATTGATTTACAGGAAAGGAAACGCGCAGTTATCTATCACACTTTCTCCGGCAAATGTGAGTTTGGTCGGTACACCATCGCTCCTGTCGCGTGGCGTTCCTTGGCGCGCGTTCAAGTGTGACATTGCAGATGGCAGAGACGTATATTCCGCCTCGGCCAATCAGAACGCCGCAACAGCGGGACACACTTTGTCCACGACAGCATGAGCCGTTAAAGGCTTTCGCCTTAATTAACGAAACATGATTCGCATTAGACATCGAGAGGTGTGGAGTGGAAAGTACGTTTTGGCATCGGTATGCTAGCGCAGAAGCTATGCCTTATTCTTCTTGCGGCCATGGGGTCGATCGAATTTTGGGCACGTCTTCGGATGCAGGCGATAAGAATGGTAGGGCTGGCAGAGCATAGTATGCATGAATGTGTTTCGCCAGTTTCCACTGGGCACTGGGCCGCCGGGTACAACAAAGCCCAACCCGAAGAAACTTTCGTGGTTGCCCAACCTGCGCTGCGCGGGAGCAGCCCATGCGTAAACTGTTGTCTTCTTTTTGCACTGGCTTTGCTGCGACGCAAAGACGATGGTTTAATCTCGACCGCTGAAGCCACTTCTCCGTAGAGACGATAAGCGAGAGGCCTGTGTGCTTGCGATGTCAGTGCCCGTTAAAGATCCCAAGGTGGTCGAAAGTATTCCGGACGCTCATCTACGACACCAGTTTCTCCGCCTTCTTTCTTTCCCACCTCCGGCCTCAGGTATCCACCCAGAAGAGCTACTCATACTGCGCCTTTCCATAAACGAACTTGCATTTACAATTACGCTAATAATACGCTCGGCTACTTAACCAGGTTTCGAACCGTGGCGCCCGCGTTTCGATGGATACGAAAAGAAAACGTGTCAGCTATAAACAAGAAGGTTCTTCTCTCCTTTACCATCCGATGTCACCGGACCCCCTCCGACAACTTGCTAGCACAAAACATTTATTTACAGTATATACGAGCTTAAAACTGGGCGTCTTCAGATTGCAGCCTCTGCGCGGCACCCTTGTTTTCTCCAAGTCGCTTGTCGTCATCCTCCTTCCTCTCCGGGCCCTCCTCATACCTACCCATGACCGTAGTTTCCACGCTCCGAGCCCCGCTCGATCTGGGATTTGTGCAGCCGTTCCGGAGAACCACCGCCGCTCCGAGACATAGACCGTGGCCCGCGATCCTACCAGCCCAGGGGGCCATGCGACCAGCGGGGTACGCGTTCACATCGCTCTGCGCCACCTTCGAGGCACCAGCCCACAGACTACCTCGGCGCTGGGTTTCGCCTGTGGTCACAAAACAAGGCGCACCGCTCGCGCACAGCGCACAAACACTCCGCGCTGCGTTTATTCTCAGAGCATGATTCTCGGAATCCGTTTATGATGCCTTCCTTTCAAGTGTGCTGCATACCATCTTGTCATGCAGCGCACAACACACACACGCACACACACAGCCGCAAAGCCAACGCACCGCGGGCCATGTGCCAAAGCAGCATCCCCTGCCTCGGAGCACGTGCTGTCAAAGTCTGAGCGCAACCACATTCAGGAATACATTGATACAGCAAATCAGAACAATAACGACCCCCGTCTCCTCGAAGCTCCTAGTTGGCAGTGTTATGACCGTGCATGGTCCGCACTTGCGCGCACTATTGTTCGCCTGTGGGCATGGATATGTGCTGTGGATATGTGCTGTTGGTGCAAGGGCTCTAAGTGAGCCTTTTTCCATGAATCTTTTTGTGTGAGCCTGCTTTGCTTTGTCGAGACCCTGCAAATGCCAAATTGGCCCGGTCAAGGGAACCTCAAGAAAAATACAAAGAAACGTCGCCCTGTGAGAAAAAGCCGGATGTGTTTTTGTTCAATTGTTCACCCTTCCCGTCGAGAAGCGCTATTGTCAAGTGAGGAATGCCTATTGTCGAAAGGAGACGACAGAGTGACACGTCCGCTGACGTACAGGACAAGAAAGGAGCATGACGAATACGGCCATTAGAGGAATTCCCGGGAATGCAGGAAAGATTTGCAATTGCCGGAAAGGGACAATGCTGGGAGCAGTATGTGGCGCGCACGTGCACTTGGGTTTCTGAGAAGGAAATCCACTTGCCGGAACCACCATATCGGATCTTTACTGAAGAATAGAAATGTACCTCCTCGCCGTTCCCAAGCTGTACCCGCCAACAAGTGACCACGCCCAACGAAACAATACCGGACCAGTCAGTGCATCAGACCATCAGTGCAGTGATGTGTTCGATTGGATGCCGATATCTGAGGGGCGTGCCCTGGAACTGGTTGGTCAGCATCTTCAGAGAGGGGCTGGACATAGGGGGTTTTAGGGACGTTGCAGAGCACGAAATGACGCTCTGAGCCCTGGGTAAACGGCTCATCCAGACGCTTCTCGCTATGAACTCTTAACGCTTGCCATTTTGCTGATTTACCCTTCTTTTTTATGTAAATAAGTTTTCTCAAAGTACCATTAAACCTGCTTGTATATATTTTACCAACTTAGAAGATTCAATCCTTCATCAACCGGGAGTCTCTGCACGCTACCAAGTGAAGGCCGGGTCGACTTAGTCCCAGCGTCACGACAGCAGCTACTAGTCGCAACATGGCGTCGGCATTGGCATTTTGCACCCCCTTTTCTGTTCAGTGCAGTTTATTTTCTTTTTTCGGTTTTTCTAGAATGTTTGCTGGATACAAGCTGCTAGAGCAGCTTGACTAAGTCCACGAAACCGTTGCAAGGCATGGCGTAGACAGCAAGCGTGACAAAAAAATGCAACCATGAGTATATACAAATATAATGAAAACTCGCAATATACAACAGAAAGACAACATCAAAAAGACTCACGCATAAAAAAAAAATAATTTTCTACGCAAAAGTAACAGATCTCTAAGGTAAATAAGGGAAAATAGAAGATTACTATATAGAGGCTAACCAAGAGAGTTCTAGTTAATTTGAGGACAACCCAGAGGGCTATGGAACGAAAAATGGTAGGGGTAACATTAAGAGATAGGAAGCGTGCAGAGTGGTTCAGAGAAATAACTCAAGTTACCGCAATTCTAGTGGAAATTAAGAAGAAGAAATGGACATGGGCAGGACATGTAGTGCGAAGAGAGATAACCGATGGTCGCTTAGGGTAACAAACTGGATTTAAAGGGAAGGAAAGCGTTGCAGGGGGCGGCAGAAAGTTAGGTGAACGGATGAGATTAAGAAGTTCACAGGGATCAAGTGGATGAAGCTAGCAGCAAAATAAATGTTCATTTCACAAAGCACATGGCGTCTTTTCTGCAATACTGTTTTGCAAAGGCTATGGCGCAGCTGCGTTGATGGCCAATTTAGAGAACTGGGAATCTATTTTTGATGTTGTTATGCATGCTGAACATAAATAGAAACACTAGCAGACCGTGTAAAACCATAATAATGCGCTAAAAGGGCAGGGAAGGGCGCAGTGCATGCTAGCATTCAAATAACGCGCCTTTCAGCAAGAGGGGAAGTAGTTGCCGCCGGCCGCTTGGTGCACTACAATCAAATGGGCCGCTGGGCCCTATGGGAGTGTCCGCTCTTTACCAATCTCTTTCTCTGTGGTATACCGTCCAATCTCATGCATGTCGGAGAAACTGTTGCAGACACTGCGTCTTTCCTTGCCTGTAAACCAATTATAATTATATGTATAGCACTGCTACGAACGCGCGCCAAGAAAGGAAATTTCCACTCTGCAGCCCGAGCCCGAGCCTTGCTAGGAAAACTCTGCAAAGGGCATACGATATACTATGTGCTGCAGGAACGCTCAGGCTTTCTCATTTCTCCAGTGCAGATTCTGCAGCGCTGTCCATTTTTTTCTCTCTCTTTTCGTTCACTCCCAACTTCTTGCCTTCACGGCTCGGGTGTCCTCCAAGAAGTGTGACAGATGCTGCAAATTTTATTTTCATAAATCAAACTTACGTTTACAATTGCGTCAGCACCCTGACTGGCTATGCGGTTCAGGCGTTTGGCTACAGAACCAGAATACCCGGGTTTAAACCCGATTGCGGCTGCCGCGTTTGGACGGAGGCGAAACGCAAATGCGTCGGTGTAGGCTTTTCTTTTACTACAAATCAATTTACATTAAGCAGCGAGCGTGAAACGCACTCAAGCTCCGCGTTCGTACGATTCCTAAGCTGCGGCGGGGCAGCTGCTGTCGAACCAGACTGAGCGTAACTGCCTTTTGGCGGTGATCAAAGAAATGGAAACGCCGACACTAAGCGCGCGGGCGGAGAGGTCGATATTTGTAGCTAATCTAGTAACATTTGTTCAGGAGCGAGTGCGGGACATGATCTCGCAAGTGATCTTGAGTTGCAGGATAAGTGCTTCAGGGCCCTGAGGAATGCGAGCAATGTGCACAAAAACTAAGCGTTCGTATGAAACTCGCCTTGGACATAATACACAAACTACGATGACCATCACCAATGGAAAAACATCGAAGATGTTCAGCCTTCACCTTAACAGTAGGTGACCTGGCGCGGCTTAGGTGTTCACCATGTTTTTAAATAGAAGTGCTTTAAGTTAAGGAGGAACCTCAAAATAATTCGACAAACGGCAGCAAATATGACGTCCTATCATGAACTTAATGGTGTATCATAAGTATCATCCCTCATTTAAATGTCCACTTTTTTTCTCTCAAGCGCCGTCTCCGATGGCGGCTTTTCGTCGAAACGAGTTGAATACCTCATCAAGTAAAAATATTTAGGAATGGATGAACGTCTTTAGGAAGGCATGTTCAAAGCAGTATCCCATGGAACCACCCATCGATGCAGTGTGTTTTTTATTTCCTTCAAAGTAGGCCTCAGCGGCGTTTGAAGCAATGCTTCACTACGCAAAGCGAAGCAAAGGTCACCGTGTGCTTCCGATGACCCTCAAAACGCTTTCAGCTCCAGTTGAAACTTCAGCTACAACTTTGGGCTCTGTTCCCAACAAATGTCAAGATCAAAGGTCAACTGACGTAGGAAATAGCTTAATGCGTGAGCAGCTGCGTGGTGAGACACATGATCGCGGACGTCAATCGCGAGTATATACAAAGGGTCCGCCGCGTGCCCCGGCAGGAGCCGCGCCATGAACTTGGAGGAAAAATCAACTGAGCAGCCGTGCTCGTTACGATCGTCAAATATTACAATCGTCAGTTGGTTTCATCTCACAATCTGAAGGACATTGCGTTGCGAGCTGAAATTGTAGTCTGATCGCTGGTGTGAGGGAGTCGTACCGACGACCTCTGGTCATTGAAACCGCAATGAGTGCGTAACTTCCCGGGGCCTTGCCAATAATTTGTTAAATTAGTTTAGAGGAAAACGAACGGGCCAGAAGGGGCACACTTCTCGGTGGACACCTGAGCCGCGCAGTAACGAATGAGAGGGAGGTGGCAGTCAAACACGAAAAAAGGGGTGCCGTAGCGGAGGGCTCCGGAATTTCGACCAGCTGGGGAGGAGAGAGGGTGGCTTCTCCTGGCCCTATGGGGCTGGGACTGCTGGGTCACCGCCGCTTAATTGCGGCGGGGGCTAGCCTACCACTGGATTTGTATGTGTTGTAGGCCATCATTGCACCCGCCGTTGTGGTGGACGACGGCTGTTACGACACGCGTCTGTTTCTCCCCCTTCTTTCTTCTCTTATTTCCTTTCTGTCCTCACGAGGCAGCCGAGGTGGCTGAGATACAAAGCCAGTAGCAGGCCCGTGCTTTTTCTTTTCCTTCTTCCTACAGTCACTACAATAACTACCAGCTGGGGATAATAGTACTCATGTTTCAAGAACAGAAACGGCAAAGTATTTGTTACAATTGTTTTGTGGACACGGGAACCACGCCGTATTGGAGGGAGAAAAGTGAGAGTAAAAGTGTAAAGAGAGAAATAGGAGCTTGGGAATATTTAACTTCCTCTGACATTGCACAGCACACTCACGCCTTTTTGGTCCACCTCCATCGAAACGCAGCCGCCGCGGTCGGGATCGAACCCGAGTACTTTGGTTCAGTAGCAGAGTGTTTTAACCAATGTGCACCTTACGCTCTGGTATTCAACGCCTATCGGCGCTAGATGCTGTTCTTTTTTACCTTTTTTGGGAAGACCTGCAGACTACTTGCAATGCGCGAGAGACGATTTTCAGCTCTTGGCAGCCTTTCAACACGCGCCTTTTAATCAGAAAAGAAGGTGATACGAGACTGTATTGTTCTATGCATGACCGTGTAGAGTGTTCGTCTCTCAAGTGGGCAACATTAGTAGTAAGCTCTAAATCGGCGGTTAAAAGCCCAGAAAAATTGTCAAACGCTGTATGTCCGCTGGTAATGCGATGATAAAAAACAAAGAATTCCCTCAAAAAGGGGTGTGTTCGAACCCTGGCATTGCTTGTAGGAAGCGACAGCGTAAATTAGTAGCTATTGCCGGAGCCATTTACGCCGCTTGTTCAACCGCTACATATTTGGCGCCGTGAGTCGCCCGCAGTCATCGCCAGCTTCCACCTGTGCTCAACAGCTTTCGCGCCTCAAACTCGTCTTGACTATGTCAAATACCTACCATTTTACACGGCAGCGTGCCCGCATTTCGCATAAAAACCCTGGTTACCCATTGGGTAGTAAATTTATAGTTAACGGTGACTTTACCATTCAATGGCAAGGCGTTTGCATAGACTTCTGTGATGTGCCGGTCTTGTGTGATATATTCTTAGCTGCTATTGACGGCGCCCTAAACCGTGAGTTTACTAACCAGGGTGTACTTAAGACCTTTATATATGTTGACCATTTTCTAATTGTTTTACCTCAACAAACAACAATCAATATGGAACTGATTATGTGAAAAGTATATCTTAAGTTTCTTAGACAACATGACAATGGTTTCGATTTTAGCAATGAACATCAATCTAACGGTTCGTTGAAGTGTAAAGACCTCAACCTGCACTTTGGCATAAATCATATCTGCTGGCACTATGCTCTAAGAGCGCAGAAAGAGCTGCTTCAGTATGATTCTGGACACTCTGAGAAAGGAAAAGACGTAACTAGCCAATGCCTGGAATCTCCTGTGACAAGTCATGCACACATGAAATGCGCACCAGCTTCAATCATCAAGTTATTCGGTTTCTCTCAGCCGGCTTCCCGGCGTGATCATCTTAGCTGTAGCAGATAACCATCTTAAGAAGGTAAAAGAGGCAAAACGCGGCCATAGCAATGAGCGCATGCTCATTGAGGCATCGAGTATACAGAGTTGCCACTTTTTTAGCACGATATAGGCACCCTTCTTCACGAAATATGGAGCTATTTGATCCTCACCAGCTGCGTGTCCCATTGGCATTCCTTCGTTCCCATCCCCTTCGTTGTGGTTAACATCCTCTCTGTCTGTTACGGTTCGTCATCGACATGTGCGACAACCGACGCGGCCAGAGCGCCGCATCAAACAAAGCAGCAAGCTTTTCGGCCATTTCAGCGCCGTCGGTCGGCCGCCCAACGCTTCCTCCCGCGAACGCAGTCCGGCATATCGAAGTCACACGTGCCTAGTGTGCGTGCGTGCGGATGTGTGGAAACGCTGGCCATGCCCGGCGCTCGAGGGAGAGTGCGTCACCCTCGCCCCTCTGTCGCGACTTTTGTCGCGACACCCCGATTGAGTCATCTCAGCTTGTTCGTACATGAATTAGTTCCCTCTGAACTGAGGAGTGTACAAAAAGCAGCGGAAGATTCCGCTGCGAGAGACTACTTGGGAGACGCAGTAGAGAAGACACTAGACACCAGCTTTATGAGCGTGTCAGTTTTCTCTCCAGGCCAGCTTCTCTGCCCGTTCCTACGGGATGTTGAATTTAACGTTTGTTTTGTTAGTCGACGTCTCGTTTTCGCTGGGACCGCTGATGCCGTTCGCCGACCCACGGAGCCGCCACGCCAACGCTACCGATAGGGCCGCACCCCGCACGCAACAACTGGTGGCAGCGGTACGATACACAGGCGCGAGCCAAAATCTAACAAAGGCCACTTGACTGTATCACACTTGACATGTTCCAATGTGGATTCCAACCAAATTCATGGTTCTTGAGTGGCTGGTTTTAAAGCTGTTCATTTTGAAATGACAGTAGCGTGGTATTGCTAACATGTTTTTGTGAACAAATACTTCTACGCAACTAATTTCACCGCAACATCCGATTTGGAGCTGGAGCAAACTTGCAGTAGTTCCAGTCTCAGAGAAAAAAAAAGATCATGCAGATGGGAGAACTTATGTAGACATGGAAAATGATAAAGTGTTGTTCATGATTTGACACCTTTGCCCTTGTCTTCATTTTGGTTGTGCGGCCCAAGGCAGCTGCTGCACCAAGATTCCCATAGGTCAACATGCCCACAGGAACCAAAGCACCCAAACCCGAGTTTCTGCAGCCTTCAGTGAAACCAAGCCGCTACTAGCTTCTGGTTCCTTTGGCTACTGGTACCAGTGGCTAATGTTCAAGTGGTTAATGGTTCCAGTAGCTGCTGGTTCCAGTGGCCAATGCTTCCAGTGACTAATGGTTCCAGTACCTGCTGGTTCCAGTGGCTACGGGGAATTTGACAATAAACCAGTAGGACTGGAACAAGTAGGAAACCAGTTGGAAATTTTCACCTGGGTTATATTTAGAGACCAGCTTATCATTTACTCAATTCCGTGACCTGCTCCCAAATCTGTAGCCCTGTGGCAGCAAATTAGAAACCCCCTTCCTCCACTTCCTTGGTCTGAATTTGAGGAGACCTGCGCCACATATCTTGGGGCCCGTGGCACGCCGCGCATTCAAAGGCCGCGTCACTTCCCCATACTCCCTGCGCGCGGCCTGTTTCCCCCTCCCCGCTAGTTCGGGGATAACCGGTCCCAGCGAGGGGGCTATAAAAGAAGGCACGCGCCGCCGTCTCGCTCTCTTCGCTCCTGGCTCTTGACTCTCGAGACGACCCGCGGTTCGCTGCCTGCCCTCCCGGACGACCCCTCGCACCGCCTTGGACGACCCCCTGCTGTACGTGAGAATGAAGATGTTTGTTACACGGCCCGCTGTGTATTTGTCTTTCGCATCCCTCGGGCAGAGGAATCGCCCACAACTGGCGCCCAACGTGGGGCCGAATTAGCACCCATGGGGACAATTTTTCTGCCGACGTGGGAGCGCATGGCAAGGCTCACGACGGGCCGAGGCGCGACGCCATTTTGAGTTTAGGGTTAGCGTGTGTATATATGAGGCGGAGTGTAGTATAGTGGTGTTTGCGCAGTGTTTTAATTTTGTTTTGGGTTATGTGTGTGTTTTTTAGTGTCGGGCGGTTTGTGTTTTAATTTTTTTGTATATGTTAGTTTTATGAAGTGTTATCGCCGCGATTAGCCTTTGTGAATAGCCTCCTGACGCGGGCTAGGTGGTAGTCGTGCGCGTGCAGTTGTTCTGCGGCTGTTAGCCGGCCTTAGTTGTTGAGTACAATGCCACCGAGAAAAGACGTGGCAGATAGGAACGCCGCTTCGGATGCCGGTGCATCCGGGAGTGAGCCAAGGGATGCGGCAGAGCTCCGACGCAACAGCTCTTATGCAGCACATGACCGCAATGTTTTCCGTATTAGCCGGTCAGCTCGGCTCGGTGGCTAGCGCCAACCAAGCCGTAGCTGCGGCGACAGTCTCGCGTCCACGGATAAATGTAGAGGTTCCCTCCTTTTCAGGCTACACGGACCTGAAGTCAGTCCACGACTTCTTGCAAGAACTCGAGGATTATCAGACGGCACTGGGTTCCCCAGACGACGTGGTGCTAGCGTAATTCCCGTAGCACTTGTTGAGAGCGCGGCGCGATGGCAGACTTCAGTCGATGGCAGACTTCACAGATCGCTTCCGCGCCGGGTTCTTGCCGCCCGATTACGAGCGCCGAATGCTTGAGGAGGCAGCGTTGCGCACACAGCACCCAGAGGAGAGCATCCTCGAGTATGCACACGCAATGCAGGAGCTCTACAAGAGGGCAGATCCCACGACCACCGATCTTGAACAGGTCGCGCGCGTGATCAGGCAATGCCACCCGCGCTTCAAGCGGTATTTGTGGGGACGTGGTTTTGCAAACCTCGAGGCCCTAGCACAGGAAGCGAAGGTAGTGCAGGCGGATTTACTCGCTGAATTGCGCTACCAGCCACCCCCCAGGCAAGCCGAATCGCTAGAGCCGCGATGCGCCTGGGACGGAGGCCAAGACTCCGCGCCGCGCGCCAGAGGAGCAGACGTAATGACGGTAGGGCAGGAAAAGCCAGCGGAAGGCTCCGCTATTCCTCCCGCTCTTGACCCGTACGTGTTCGAGCAGCGGCGTCGAGTGGGCTTTCCAGTGGAGAGGAGGAAGCGGCAGATCAGGAAGCGGCAGGAAGTGGCGCAGACCAGCATTGCTGAAAGCGGTGTCGCCGCTAGTGGAGAGGAGGAGAGGGCGGACGCAAGTGTCGCGCCCTGCGTAGTTAAAGACAGAAAGGAGGTAGACAGAGTTACCGCGCTGTGCTGCGAGAGAGAGAAGGCGCAGCAGCTGGTGGCGGCGACTACTCGCCTGCCAAGAAGCGAGGCAGAGAGAAATCTGTCTTGGGGAGTAGCGGTCAGTAGGGAAGAGCTAACTGAGGCCCAGAAAGCAGACGGTCTATGCCAGCGGGTGCTGACAGAGCTTCCGAATAGTGCAGCTTGCATCGGGAACGCTGAGGGCAAGTACGACGCGTATCTGCTGGGCGATGAGGGATTACTGCCCCGCTACATCCCCCAACTTGACAAGGAAGAGGCGACTGCATCCCCTTTCCGATTCGTGGTCCCGAGAAAGTTGAGGAAACGATTTCTCCGGTCCTTTTATGACTCAGCGCTGGCAGGCCATGGCAGTGGCAGTAAGACTTATGACAGGTTATGCCGTGTCGCGACCTGGCCAGTTATGAGAAAGGATGTGCTGGGTTACGCCCGTACATGTCCTGTTTGCCAGGTAGCCAAGCCTCGGGCGGGGAAACCCGCTGCCATGATGAAGCCGGTAGTTAGTAACTATCCGTGGCAAGTGGTCGCGTGCGACATCATGGTACCCCTCCCTCGCTCCGCACGCGGACACCAATATATCCTGGTAATATCCTGGTAATAATATATCCTGGTAATTCCTATAACAGGTGTTATAGGAATTTTTTCCTTTTTCTCCTCTCAAGGGAGATTTGTCGCCTAGGCAGCGAGGGTGATGTGTTCATTGCATCCTCAGATGCAGTGGATAGCTATGCAGAAGGCACAGGCTTATCTGGTTTAGACCTTAACTCACGGGTCAAGGCCTGGAGCCGGCTGACCTGGAGGTCCGCGCAGCTTGTTTGGTGGGTGGTGGAGCAGTGCTAGCTGTCTCCATGGAAGGCGCAGCTGGTGCTGGCTCGGCCTCACTGTGTGCTACCTGGGCAGGCGCCGATGACCGCTGTGACTCCACGCTCTGCTCTGTAACAGCGCAATAGGAAGGCTTTTCTGGCAATGAAAATCTCTTCCGTGCTTTCCCGTAAATTATATTTTCTGTTACTTTCGGAGTGATTACTTCCTTTCCGTTTTCGATACTGGGCATGACCGCGAGTAAGCAGGATGATTTCCTTGGCAGTTTGTACAAAGGTATGGTTCAAAATCCCAGTTATCTGTAGGATGATTGTAGGAAGCACATTCGGCACAGGTGAGTTGGCCCCGGCAGCTCTGTGAGCTGTGGCCTTACCATTGGTAGTTATAGCCTCTACGGGGGTTCGGGATGTAGGGCCTTGGTTTTACCTTCGCGTAGCCTACTTCGACAGATTCTGGGAGAGTGCTTGCTTCAAAGATGAGTACAATGTGCTCTGTTTGTATCTCTTTGTTGTCTCGTGTGATCTTTATCTGTTAAACACCTGTGACATAGTTGTTCTTTCAGACTTTCAGCAGTTCTCGCTCGCTCACGTAGCTAAGGTCATCATCAGAGATGACTCCTCGGACAGTGTTTAGTGATCGGTGCGGCCTAATTATAACTGCTATTTCTCCAAATGATTTGACTGCACTTAGCTTTTGATGCTGATGATTGTAGATCAATTCTAACAGCAGGTAACCATTTCCAAGTTTCTTTACCTTATAGGCCTGGCCTATAGACTCAGTCAGTGTTCGTGAAACAACAAATGGGGACACAAGTTATGCAGTTATTTCCTCACGGTCACTGTGGACCCCGTGGAAATGAGAAAAGTTGTTTCAGTTCTTTGAAAAGAACACGACAGTCTCGGTGTGCCCCCTTTTAGGAGGAGGACGATCAGGAATAAGGAGTTAAGAAGCCATAAAATAAGTTTTTTGTTCGGCCAGGGTGGCGGCCACCCAACGCGGAGCCCAATAAGGGGACGCGACAGGAGCTTGCAAGAAGGTCCTGCCTGCGCCAGCCGTTCACCATAGCTATAACCAAATATGGCTGAACTCAGGGTGGTTCCCATACAGTATTGATCCTCGCCGCCTGGAAAGAAGAAGAAACGAAGAAAATACGAGAAGACAGGACAGTTGTAAGAAAGAAAATAGGAAAGTAAAAGATGAAGAGAGGATAGGAAAAGGCGACTGCCGGTCTCCCCCGGGTGGGTCAGCCCGGAGGTGCGGTCTATGGGAAGCGTGGGCCAAAGTGGTGTGTTGCCTCCGCCGAGGGGCCTTAAAGGTCAAACACTCGGCATCGGCTCAACCACCGGGACCCCTTTTCTTCAGGCACGACGATGCCATGCATGGCTAAGGTGCTGGGGCTCGGGGCCCGTGGCGTCGCACAGTACACGCAAACATCTGCGGTAATAGTTGCCCCCTGCGGGGCAATATGTATCTGCGGTTTTGCGGTGTAAGCATTCGTGAATTGAACTTTTGGTACAGGAGAATTGGCACGCGCATTATGTAAGTATAATTTATGTTTTTATATGTTGAGGCGATATGCATTGCGTATATAATCCACTGCCTTGGAACATTTCGCAGGGCATTTTGTGAGTCATTTAGCTTGATAAGGCGTTTTCTGGAAGCTGTTTTACAAATAAGATGCGCTCGACAATCGTTTTTATATATTGTTACGGTAAAATAGCAAAGGGGTGTTTATTTACAGTTATATGGCAGTGGGACAAGGTGAAGCCTACTAGCCCCCAGGCACCAACGCTTTCTCCTCTTCTTCTCCCAGACCAGCACAATCCTTCCTCGTCGTCAGTGGCGTGACATTTCCCCCCTACTCAGCCTAAGCCCTCTGGGCATGTTCGTGAGTCGTGCGAGGCTGACACGGCTTCAAGCGGGCAACATGACATAGTTCGGTTTTGGCAAACTGACGACCCGATGCTGTCAGGCGGGCTATTGCATAAGTTAAATCACTAATGCGTTTGACAACCACATATGAGCAGTCATACTGGGCCAAGAGTTTTTGATGTAGGCCATGGCGCCGAATTGGACGCCACAACCAGACTAAATCACCTACAGAGTACGTTACCCGCCGGTGACTGGCATCGTATCGCACTTCAGAACGTTCTTGTGAAGCACCAGACCGTAATCGGGCGATTTTCCGAGCTTCTTCGGCGAGACAGAGGGTCTCAGCCAGGCAGGGGTCTTTACGGCTTGTGAAGGGCAGGATAGTATCCAGGGAGTAGCGTGGTGATCTGCATAGAGCAGGAAAAATGCACTGTACCCAGTCGTCTCATGCGCTCAGTCAAGCCATTTGTCTGGGGATGGTATGGCGTCGAGTGTCGGAAAGTTACGGCGCATAAACGCATGAACTCTTCAACAACATCATCAGTGAATTTGTTTAGATCATGCCATTCACTAATTGACAGATGCAGGATTGAAAACTGTAACAAATTTGATTGCGCAAAAGAAGGTTCCACTTAGTGATCATGGTCGCGGCGAGGAAAGATTTGAGTGGCCGGTTTTATTCGACCCCAGGATTCTGGCTCACGCGCCTCCGAAAATGCCTCGCGCCAGCCTGCGGCAGCCAGCGGCGAGATATCCCTCTGGGTTGTCCTCAACTTAAGTAGAACCCTCTTGGTTTCCTCCACGTTTCAGCCCCATAGGTGAGTACAAGTAAGATGCAACTGCTGTATACTTTCCTCTTGAGCGATACCGAAAAGCTGCTAGTCATAATCTGCGAGTGCTTGCCAAATGCGCTCCAGCCCAATCTCATTCTTCCTGTTATTTCCTTTTCATGGTCCGGATCTGCGGTTACTACCTGTCCTAAGTAGACATATTCGCCTACTACTTCCAGTAAAACTCCTGTTCCTTCCCGAGGCTGTTGAACATTAGCTTAAGTCTTCTGCATATTGATTTTCGCGCCTACCTTTCTACTTTTCCTGTCTAGGTCATCAACCATTATTTGCAGTTCATCCCCCGAGTTGCTTAGCAAGGCAATGTCATCAGCAAATCGCAGATTACTCAGGTATTCTCCATCTACCTTATCCCTAACTGCTCCCATTCCAAGTCTCTGAATACTTTCTCTAAATAAGCTTGGAATAGTACTGGGGAGATGTGTCTCCTTGCCTAACTCGTTTCTTTATGGGAATTTTGTTTCTTTCTTTATGCAGAACTATGGTTGCTGTGCAGCCAAATATATCTTCCAGCACTTTCACGCACGGCTCTAAGGACCTTAAAAATTACAGACCAATCAGATTACTGTCTGTTACGTATAAGGTATTTACCAAGGTAATCAATAATAGAATCAGGACAGCCTTAGACTTCAATCAAGCAAAGGATCAAGCAGGTTTTCGGAAACGGTACTCTATTATCGATCATATCCATACCGTCAACCAGGTGATAGCAAAATGCTCGGAATATAACCAGCCCTTATACATAGCATTCATTGATTACGAAAAAGCATTTGACTCAGTTGAAACCTCGGCGGTGATGCAGGCATTCCGAAATCAGGGTTGTATATACAGAGTATTTTATTATAAATTTATAGTTGCTATGGCGGCTCAAGCACAGTTAATTTTGCAGACAGTGCCGGTTAACTTTCACGCGACCGGCGTGAATTTTTTTACCTTTTTGTTTTGTAAATAGTGGAGATAGCTCTCTCTGCAAGCTTCTCGTGTCGCCCCCGCTTTAGTGTACATTTTGCAATCCACTCCGTGTCTTTTTTATGCTCGCCGGCCGTAGCTAGGGTTTGATTATAAAATGGCAATTATTGAGGCGAGCAGCACGTTTTCCTTCCTTTTTTATTTAGGTTTGGTTTGCAGGCCGGTGGGCACACACGGAGGTCGGGTTCGTCTGTGCCTTAATCATTTTTTTTTCTAAGGGGCTCCTCGCGCCCCCCCCCCCCCCAGTTGTCTTGCCCTCCTTAAAGGAGCGATCTGCTGCTTGCAGAGGGCCGTCGAGCGGTAAGTAAAAACCGTTCCGACAGGAAGGATGCTGGAAGGAGGCGCGCGCTCGGCGATGGTGACAGTGTGTGGCGCTCCCCGCGCATTTTCCGGAAGCAATGGTTGATGGCGTTTTTCGGAGAAGCTGCCTTGAGACGGTTGTAAAGTGTAACGCGGAGGGCGGCTACGGACGTACAGCCCAGTAAAAACCCGTGCGAGCCGCCACGCTGAATTGGGGTGCTTAAATGGTTTTTGGTCGCGCCTAGTCGATGGCCGGCCAACAAGTACAGACGCCGTATCCGTATGTATCTGTTCTGCGGGCACCGCTGGTGAATGTGGCGTTTGAACGTGACTTTGTTGTTTCAGTGCTGTTTGGGAGATTGGGTCTCTCTGCATAGTATTCAAGGGTCTCTCTGCATAGAATTCCTGGAGTACGCTGTGCTCGAAGTAAACCAGTGTGCCATTGATTTGTTCAAATTTAAAGAACACACTCCGTCTGGTTCCAATAAACGCTTTCCCGATTGGTCATTCAGATGGTCCTCAAAATTCTTAGGGAACTTATGCAAGAATGTGTTTTGTCACCAAAAAGGAGACTTGTACAGGGTCGGAGGAGTGAGTGGTCGGACCATGTCAACGTCTGGGCGCGCACCGAGGAATGAGGAACCGCTACGAGTAGCGCGATGTTCTTTACAGATCCCTTGCGATCACACTGGACGTAGTGTAAAAGTTGAGTATATTGTCACGGGGTGGTGACAACATCGATGACACAAATGAACACTCGGTGATTGCACTGAAGAAACTCTTTATTGTTCTGCCTTGCACCCGCAAAAGAACTAAGAAACTCGGCGGCGGCGATAGCAACTAACGTGCTCATCGATCGTCGAAAAAAGAATGCCTGTCACACTCGTCAACGCTCAATTTAAAGGCTGCTCAGAACAATCTAGATAACGTCGCAAACAGCTACCAGCACAAGCTGGAACACTGAAAAGACACATGAGTGGCCGGAATCTTCGAGACAGACCTCGGTGCGCCTTGCACTACAACGGAACTGATAAAGGTGTGACTCGCGACATCGGGCATTAACGAACAAAGAATACAGAACTGATACGCGATCCGGAATCAGAGTGATAAGGCCGTATGCCGGAGGCTGTTAAAAAAACAACAAATACAGTTTTGAAGGTTTCGCGGCATTACTCCCCCCTTAAAAAACCATCACCTCGATGTTCCAAAACAAAGCAACTTAAACATAAACACTGCAAAGTTTAAACACCACAGATTCTTTAACGCGCGTAATATGGCTTCATGCGTACAACATGTACAATTTCTGGGCGTGCGTGTCGCCGTTGTGATGCTTACGTTCCGTCGGGAATGACTTAATAGTCCAGTGGTCAAACGCGGCGAATGATTTTGTATGGCCCTAAGTATCGACGCGACAACTTTTCACTTAGTCCACGACGGCGAATTGGTGTCCAAATCCACACTTGGTCTCCTTGGTTGCACTCTGCGTGGCGTCGTCGTAAGTTGTATCGTCGGCTGTCGGTGCTCTGTTGGTCTTTAATACGCAGACGTGCGAAATGTCGGGCTTCCTCTGCACGCTGCAAGTAGGCGGCGACGTCAAGGTTGTCTTCGTTGGTTACGTGCGGCAGCATTGCGTGGAGTGTCGTCGTGGGCTCCCTGCCGTACACAAGCTTGAACGGGGTCGCTCTGGTCGTCTCCTGGACTGCCGTTTTATACGCGAAGATCACGTACGGCAAGATGGCGTCCCAGGTCTTGTGTTCAGCGTCGACGTACAGGGTCGTCCACTTTAAGTGCGAACACGGCTCCGCGCGGCCGCGCTCCGCGAAGCGCCAGCAGATCCGGCGCGTTCGCGCATCGAAGCAAA
>JAJIZL010032267.1:0-10141 GCA_023969395.1 Amblyomma maculatum
ATAGCTCATATCAACATAAATCACTTAGGCAATAGTTCATCACATTTTGATGACTACATCAATTGCTTGGAAAGGTATGGATTAGAGACACTAATTACTGCACCCCTCAATACTTGGATAAAAATTCCGGCACAATAATCAGTCACGCTCTAATGAAGCTATTGTCTCCGCCAGATGCATTCATCATACGAATTAAAACCAGTGATCATTGCCCTATTGCTCTCCGTGCGCACTTAGGTGGTTCTCGCCAGGAGACCCATTGTCTCAAAATCCATTTTAACAAGACAGAATTCTAAGAAGTCATTACTAGCGCCAATCAATCTAAATTCAGATCCATCCAAACCGTACAAACATGCTACCTTAAGTTCTCTCTATACTGAACACTAGAATTTCATCCTCGGCGTCATTAGTTCCATACCGAAAGAATTATTCACCGCCGTGCATCTTTGGCTGCCTTCACATTTACTGAGTAGTCTATAAAACGGAGGAAAGAAAACCTGTGCCGCAAAACTAAAAAACTACTATTCTACTAGTCACTGGATGACTATTCCAGAAAGTATCCAAATGCGCAACAAGAACTTTTAAAGCAGGCGAAACAAAAATTACTATGAAAACGAGATCGCAGAAGCAGGCAATACAATAAGAAACAGTGGCTCATTTTTAATTTATTTCTAAGTAACACTTTCAAAACCGCTGTAAGCGAAGTACGTCATGAAGGAAAAATATTCGCTAGCTTTTAATATATTGCACATGCATTAAAAGTATTATTTGCCGATCTACCTCAGGAAATTACATGATACATGTTCCGAGTCATCCTCACGTTTCACAGTCGTTTTTTTTTCTTTTCCCTACATCATTATATCAGTTATTTGCAACTGTTTTAAATCTAAAATCTACACCAAGCGGTCTCGATAACGTCCCTATCCAAGCAAATTATCCAAATCCAAGTCCAAAATATCCAAATTATCGAAAACGTCGTCGATATTTTTGCTCACATTGTGAATATAATATTCAAGACTGGTGTACTCCCCCAGGAATTAAAACGGAGCAACGTCATCGCCGTATTTTAAAGAAAGGATACAAAACCCTTATAATGAAGTACAGGCTAATATCAATCCTGTTATTGAGTAAGCAATAGAAAAACTGATTGCAAGCGCATTTGGTAGCAATGCATTGCATTGCTACCAAGGAATTCGAGGTTCACCCAGGATCTTGTATTAATCTGGCTTTAGTAGCACTTACTGATTAGTATGTGTGACTAAAGAATTAAATTTGACAACGGAAGGTTAGTTTCAGGTCTTTACCGACTTTGCTAAAACGTTCAATACCATTGATTATGACATTCCTTTCAGAAACCTTTCTTCGCAAGGCATTAACGATACGGCCTAGATTTAATGACAAGTTGTTCACTTAACCTAGCACAAGTAGTGTCTATATTATCTGTTCATTCCAAACCAAAGATCTATAATACAGGTGTTCCCCTAGGCTCCATCCTCGGTCCCGTTCTACCTTAAACTATATTCATGATTTGCCATCAGTTCTTTCATTTCCACCACTGTGTTTACTCTAATAATAGTAATAACGGAATTAAGGACAAACCAAACCAAAATTTAGCTGAATTATACCAAAATATTCACCTCCAAAAAAATCATTTTAAAACTGAGTACATGGCTGTTTGCTTGCAAAAAAACCATCGAGATGCGATAAGTCCAGCTTTCGTCACTCGTGAAAATCATCCCAGCAATTATAACAATCCTCAGTTTTGAGCGTGACTCATTTTTGAAGTTCACTGCTAATATTAGGCAAATTAAACAGATCTTCACACGGCTAGCGGATTCCTCTAAAATCTTGTAACTACCTCAGCAATTTAATCCACAGTCATCTCAATTGCTGTATTAGCCCCTGGGGACTACGTACAATACTAATCTACCGCATTTGAAGTACACAGGGAATGAGCTATTCAATTCATTAGAAATAGTCATTAGTATACTCATGTGTCCCAAGGTTTTGATGAATTGCATGTTTTTCATATTATTTGCTAATAAAGTTTAGCTTGGGCATCACCGCATTTCAGCTTGTTTTAAACACTAATTTCCTTTATGGCACATTACTAGTCATTAAAATCCAAAAATCATGCGTATTTTAGAACTCTTTCCTACCAGTTATACCCATTATCTATGCTAAAGAGACCGTTGTATTTCCAGCGATTAACCATTGCAATGCCTTTCTTTCACCGTTATACACTCACCGTCTCTTTATTTTTCAAACTTTCGTTCCGTTACGTCATTTGTAATCAAATCTAATCTACTGATTCCCCCTTTCCGTTTTTGAAACATTGAATGCCTCTATTTGTAGAGTTCTTAGTTGTGGTAATATTTCAGCTTTATATGTTCTTCCTTGCTCTTACATTGATGTGTATATTGGTTACTCCTGTTATTACTTGTTCTTTAGGAGTATTTAATGTTTATTTCTTTCAAATCTGATAATGAGTAATTTTAGGTACTTTCGCACAAGAGATCCCACTTTAGCATACCGCTTCGGCGCCTCTTTCTGTAATAGATTTCGTTTTACGTTGTATCATTTTACTGATAATAAACTTGAAACTAGTAAAATGAAAAATATGTATTTTGCTTAGAATTGCAAGTATACTCTGGATAAGTATTATGCTGAAGTGCTTCTGTAGAAAATGCAGCAACTTTATTGTAGTGTTTCGGGGGCATCGCTTGCCTTTAGCCGCCGGCTGCCTCAGTGTACATTCGTGATCAAAAATGGTATACAGCACAATGCCGAAGGCAGACCTCGAGAAAACTGCATTTCAACACTTTATAGCGCCAACAAGTGCCTCATTGTAGCAACTGACTATCTTATCCAAGGCCGAAACAAAAGCCCTGCTTAATGGTACCGTGTACAAGTCGACCTGCTTATTGTCGAACAAATTCTCCTGTGACACGGCGCCTTTGAAGTGCTCATCATAGACAGGAGAACAATATTGACGACTGAGCTTTTGTAAGAATCTTGAACTATAGCCAGGCAAGCCACCGGAGAATAACTACGTAGCATCAGTGGACCACATAACTTAGAGAGCATCTAAAAAAAAATATCGTGCGCATGTTAGCTATGGACGGTGAGGTCCAATACAAGGTGTTAAACACCATCCTTTATTACATCATCTTCGCCTATAAAACCGCCATCCAGGAAACATGCCGGTCAGCCCTTTTCAAATTTGTGCATAGCAGGGAGCCCATGACTGCCTTCGACGCAAGGATCCTGCGCGTAGTGGATCCCGCGCGTAGTCGCCGCCTACCTTTACCGCGGGGATGCGTGCCTGGCGGCGCATTAAAGACCACTAACATAGCACCACCCGAAGCTGTAACTTGCGATGACATGAAGCAGATTACAAGCCGACAGACCAAGTTTGGGCATTGACGCTGATTCGTCGCAGGGGACTGAGTGAAGAGCTTTTCCGCGGAATCCTATAGCCGATACTGGGGCTTTCACCACGTTGAAACACTGGACAACGGAGTCACTCTCGACAGCGCCACAGCCTCCCACCAGCGACGCACGCACATCAATCATGCATGTTGTACGGCTGAAGCCCTTTTACACGTGCTAAACCGACACGACCGGGATTTTAACAAGGCCTTTGCATCACCTTCTCTCCCATCAGCGAACGTCATGACAAGCGGATGAGCGATAAAGGATCAGCCACTGAATCTGCGCGTAGAGGCTTGGGTAAAAGGGCGAGATGACATCATGTGACTCGACACAGATTCGCGCTCGCGCCTTCATTTGCTCGTACTTTATCGTCATCCGCCTGTCGTGACATAGGCTGCTGGGGTGCGCAGGCCTTGCCAAGATCTCGGTGGCGACGGCTAAACACCCTTGATGTTTATGTTTATATTCCTTTTGTTTTGGAAGCGTACAGTGTATGCTGTGTACGGGGTAATAATGCCACGTACAGAACCATTGTATTCTTTTTTCTTTTTGGTGCCGACATGCCGCCTAATAATTTTATTTGCAGCAGGCAGAAAGGTCTTTTGCTCTTTGATTGTTCACGGCCAGTGTCGCACGTAGCGAAGATGTAAAGATAGAAGCAATATGAAAGGGAACACAGGAATGCGTGGCCTCCACGCTTTCAAATGCGCTGTCATCGACAGGTGTTAAGATCCAAAGTAAGCTTGGTCGGCTGCTCTTTCCGAGCATACTATTGGTACCACCCCTTTTAGTCTTGTGTTGGTGGAAGCACTTTGCAAAGAGCGGAGGCCACGCGCTCCCGTGTTATCTTTATTATTGCTTCTAGCTGTACCTTGAAAGGTTGTCGGCAAGCGCGACCGCTCGCACATTGTTCTCGAATTTTAAAGAGCTTTGACCGGTTTGCCTAGATGCTTTTGAGCCGACATTAAATTGATTTTGCCTAGAGCCACAGTGGATCATAGTTCATTGCCACCCACAACACTTAATACTTTTCGGGCACCAGTCAGCTAAAAAAAAACAGTGAATTTGTTGCAACGCAAGTCTATTAGTTTGCATATTTTGGCATAATCACCACCATGTGACAGAATGGATCTCCAGATGCGAAACTTTCTTTGCCTGGTTTTAGAATGATTTGAGGTCGATGGTTACTCCGTCTTGAAAGTGACGTTTTGCGAAAGAGGTTCCTCTGCGGGGCTCCCTCTCCCTTGCAGGCCACCTAGGGTCTTACTGAGGGAGCGGAGAGGCCTGTAAATTGATGGAAATAACGTTATCTTGAACTCGAACTTCAGAATGAAACTTGGCATAATCCTTAGTGTGCATACATGCGGTTGGATGAGGAGCAGCATGCGTTATGCGCATCATTTTACCAGGAAAGCATCACATTGTTGTGAGCAAGCGCATACACAATTCTCTATAGTAAAACTGAACTCCTCACCCATTAAACCTCAATAAGAGTTGAGACACACTTACTAAACAATAATGACCTAAAAGTCATGTCTTTTAGACGTAATGACCACGGAGTCTTTGCGACACGTACGATGCCCGCTATTCTTGTTTCAAATAGCTAACGCTAGGCGGAAAGGAAGAAATTCGTAGCAACCAAGAGCGATATTTACTCTTCATTTTTACAATGAGCTTGAAGCAGCGTGTCAAATTGACGAAAGCGAATTTATATGCAAATTTTGAGCTGAATAAAGCACATGTTCCATATGGAAGAAAATGCAGGCTTTCGGTTACCGACCCCTCAAAATGCATAATCCTCAATAATTGCACACATCCGCACTAAGGCCCGCATCATAAATTTCCTCATCTGCATTTCGCGGTCGTGGTCACACATAGACACTCAAGCAGGCAAGTGTACATTCGCACCCCACTTAAGAAAAAAAAAGTTAATTTTTGTAACTTCACAGAATAGCCTGGAAAAGAAAGTCATGCATGGAAGCGCTTCAAGAAAACGTACGAAGATCGCGAGCCGGTGGGTCAGGTCGTTCAAATGGTCGTTTTTCACACATCTCACCGAATTGCTTTTTTTGCTTATTCCCAATGGCCACCTCGAGTAAGCCACCTCGCTTGCGAGGGCATTGAGGCTTTCCTTCTCCTTTGAGTTGTCGATGCTGCCGCCTATGAATTGATTTCGTTCCTTAGGGAAGCAGACTTATGCCTCGTAGTCTAACTTAGCTGATGTACCCTCCGTGGATCATGCAGGCCGTCAGTTGAGTGCGCGATCTTGACAGTGTACAAAATGTGGTTTAGGAGACGAACATTATATTAAAAATATATTTACCTCTTTTTCAGAAAACAATGACGAAGTTTAACCTTAGGGTGTCTACTCTAATTTGGGCGTATGGATTCTTCGTTGGAATGTGCGATGAAACAAGAGAACCCATAGGTAAGATGGTAAATATTTGGTACACCTTGCGAGTGATCTTTAAGTTTTAAATTTAAGGAATAAAAGCGGTGTTTGAGGAAAAGCAGTATAGCAGAAGGAGAGAAGTCAGATATCACAAAAAAGATAACCATGCATTCTAGTTATCTAGATAGATATCTGATACGCTTAACATTTGTTAATAAAGAAATGATTGTGGGGTTTGTTAAATACATCTGGTACCTCAGTGCTAAACATACGATTATAATATTTTTCTCTCACTTATAGGGAGGGTGGAACATGATGAGCGGGATCTCTCTGCGCCGTCTTGCAAATGCCGAAAAATGCATCAATCTATTGCGCATGTGTTCCGCTATTATCCCTGCCACGCCGAGCGCTTGTAGCTGCAATAAGAAACAATCTTTGTGGGGCCACCTCTCCATATGACGCTAATCAGCTTCTAAAACACTAACAATTCACGCTGCTGAGGAGAACAGCGCAATCGAATGTTATCGGAAACGTTATTGAAATACGTCTCCTGAGGTTACATAGTGTATTATTTCTGCACATTGAATGATACACCTTAGAAATCGCTTACACTACACGTTTTGTATATAAGTAAGTAAACTCGAAATCATTGTTGGAGCATATCCACTGCTAGGGAAACATGTAGCCATTGCCTAATCTATGCACCATTCAAACCACTGGCATATCGATCTACAGGTGAAAAATGTCAATATATAAGCACTAAAGTTAATTAAATTAAACTACGACAGACAGTAATCAGCTCTTTAAGAGTGATGAATAAGGTTTATTCAGTAGGTATGTATCGATGTATTTACAGTCTTTGTGAAAAGTGTAGAGCACAGGGGGTCTGCATCTGAGCTACTTCGTGTGGTTTATAACCCATATCGAGCGTTCCGAAATTCTTGTTGGTATAAAAGGTTTTAGACCTACTTAAGATTGAGTAAAACAGCGCTAGAGCAAACGAGACCCGTGAACGACAGACACATGTGCTGACTAGCAGCAAAATGATTTATTGTTACCCAGTGAGTCAGCAACACACAAGAAAAATAACAAGAAACTCCAAAAAACACAAAAGGACTGCTCGCAACCACATTACCACATAACAAAATGCATAGTCACTGATTAAGGTAGCCATATTCCTTAGGGTATATCGTTATCGATGGGCTGCTGATGCAGGTGCCTCCTACCTTTTCTATATCGGAAGCCTCGGAGATAAGCCTTGGGATTTCATCTTTGTATCTGGCGATGATGGTGGTTTCCATGAGATGCGCTTCGCAGTCATTACATTCTTTGCAATGGATGGCAAGATGACTTCTCGGTGACTTGTTTTCTGTATCCTTAGCATGTTCTCGTAGTCTTTCATTGATGCAGCGTCTTGTCTCACCGATGTAGAAATGGCCACATGACGTCGAGATGTTGTACTCAACACAGAAGCAACAGTCCACAAACGTCTTCTTGTGCCTTTTTTGGCAGCCTCTTTTCGTGTTTCTATCGTCATTCACTCTTTTGCACAATCCGCTCAATCTGTTCTTGGCCGAAAAAACTAGTCTAATACCAGCTTTGCTCGCAACTTCTTTTAGATTGGGCGAAACTTTGTGTACGTACGGGATACACGCCGTTTTCTTTATTTTTATCAGACCAGCATCGGTGCGCTTATTCCTTATTCGGCCAGCAAGGACTCGGCTATACTTGATACAAACTTATCTGGGTATCCAGCTGCAGAGAGCCTGTTCACCTGAGCGGAGGAACTGATTTTTGTTTGATGTACGCAAGATCTTTGTAGTGCGGCTGGTAGGCGTGCCTTTGCAATATTCCGCTTAATAATCTTAGAATGAGTCAACTTGAAAGGAAGAAGGTTCTTCCTAGACCGTGGTCAGTATGCCCAAAAAACATGTTTGCCAGAAGTTATTAGTTCCAAGTCTAAAAACCCGAGCCTATGGTTAGGGGGAAACTCAGTAGTCAATCGCAGTCCGTTAAGTTCTTTACAGAGCCCGTCAAAAATACGTGCAGCAGATTGCTGTGTGTCATTAGTGCGATACACCATTAAAAAGGCGTCGATGTATCACTTTACCTTAACAATGGCCACGTATTCAAGCTTTGTTTGAAGACGCCTGTCATAACAAGCCAGAAGTAGGTTACCTAATGCAAGAGCAATGCTGGATTCAATACAGACTGCTTGTTTTTGTATACAAATTTTTTTGTCTATAGTTACAAATGACGACTGCAAAAAAAATTTAGCAATTCTAAATATCTACCAGTATCCATACCACATGCGTTTTGGAACTTGGTTATGCCGAAGGGATCAATGCAAAGGCTAATTTCAGCAGTCATGGAACTCTGAGGCAAGGAATAATACAAGTCCTTCACACGCTTACGTTGGGAGGGCATTCCTTCAGAAAGAAGTCGGAAACAGCCTCTGGCTTCCTGATGAGAAAAGGGTCGTCCACTTCCGGTGCGAGAGGCATTTCTGGAGGAAGAAAAAGACTTCGCGCTGCCACGTATCTCTTTAAGACACAACGACGCGGAAAGGGCACTGGCCTTTGTGGGCCTTGGCACTAAAGAAGACCGATAGGCTTGTTCCGTTTGAAGCTTTCACGGACGATGCTGGTCTCGACAGGCCTGCTTGTTCGCACAGTTCGCAGTTTCGCTGGCTTGACGACTTTCATTTCTCTGAAGTTAGCATGTACTGCTTCTCGAGCTTTTTCTTCGTACATGTCATTAGGCACGATGACAAAGCCACTCTCCTTGTCGGACTGGAATAGCTTGACGTTAGCATCCTTGAGAGCCGTGACGGTAGTGGTGACAAGGCGCGTGCTTCCCTTCTTGACGTCTCATGGGAGCGACTAGACGCATTCTATGATGCACCTGTTGGCGTCAACCGTGCTTGCCTTTTTTGCGGCTGTGCGTACAAAAGAAAACACTTCTATTTTATCAAGACGCGGATGCCGGAAGAATTGCGGTCTAAGCTTAAGCATACTGTTCACTTCTGTGGGGACGCTGGCGTTGCCCAACACAACCACAATTTGTTGGACTGCAGATGAAAGCCACCACAGGAAATTGGCCGTAATGAACGCCAAACGTAGGTTTTGTTCAAATCTTGTGGTGCCTACCTGCGGCGGTGCGTCGCTTCTGCGGGTGATTCTGAGGCACTCTGTGTAGAACCTGACTAGCCTCCAGGTCTCGGACCGCAGAATTCGGCAGACTTTCTTAGCGTGACCATCTGAAGGCGCGAGCCCTCCGAATAAACGGAGGACATCCGGAGGTAGATAGGAGTTTTTGATCGAAAACGTGAGACGACGGGCCCGGCATATGTCTGTCGCATGTGTCAGCGCATGTGTTTGTCGTTTACGTATCCCGTTTCCCCTAGCGCAATTTTACTCGATTCTTAAGCTTGTACCAACCAGTCCGTATTTGTCCTCTTTTTTTAGACCTACCCTTTCTAATCGGAAGGACCTTCGCTAATGCTAAATCAGCGCCACTACACGGGTCGGAGACAAACCTCTGGGCTTTACACTTTTGCAAAGGCTGTATGTAGGTACGGACGCCTCTGACAAAGGTTTTGAGTCCAGGCTCACGGTTTGCTTCTGAGCCACACCATGCGGCCGGTAATGCATTTCTAGTTTAGCGATTAAGGGTAGAACGAGATAAAGAAGGTGGCTGGCACAGTGTGAAATAGCATTGAACAAGAGGAGAGGGGAGCCTCTTTTAGCAAGCCGAGCCAACGTTCCGACAAGCGGACCTTTCTTCGCCTGGACCAAGGATGAAGCCAAATCCACTTGTCGAAACTTTCTCTCGGCTAGCAAACTGAGGCTCCCCTATACTTGTTCAGTGGTGTATTATATGAATTATATGACCAGTTTAGGAATGATGACAGCAAGATATATAGCGCCAGCCTTCTGAATTGGGTTGGACTTCCACGAGGTATAACGGTGATTACGTGTTAGCCCAACAAGCCACTCTGTATAAAGGAGCCCCACTGCACGCCTAAGAACCCCTTTAGCTTTAAGCGTGTGATAAAGATTGTGCGTATATGTATGTATGTATGTATGTATGTATGTATGTATGTATGTATGTATGTTGGTTGGTTGGTTTGGTTGGTTTGTGGGGTTTAACGTCCCAAAGCGACTCAGGCTATGAGAGACGCCGTAGTGGAGGACTCCGGAAATTTCGACCACCTGGGGTTCTTTAACGTGCACTGACATCGCACAGCACACGGGCGCCTTGCTTTTATGTATGTATGTATGTATGTATGTATGTATGTATGTATGTATGTAT
>JAJIZL010032267.1:10151-34092 GCA_023969395.1 Amblyomma maculatum
ATGTATGTATGTATGTATGTATGTATGTATGTATGTATGTATGTATGGGTGCATGCATGTAGGTATGTATGTTTGTATGTAAGTATCTAAATCATTGATTCTTTATTTCGAGCCTTCCACTTGACCAACATGATCCTTTTGTTGAAAAGCCGGCTACGCTTAGCAGTACAGTTATGAAGACAAACTGAGTGCCACCTCGGCGTAGCTAGCGAAAGAGCCTGCCCTCATGTGGCCCTTACCTGTTCCCCTTTTATTTTTTTAGATCGACAGTTCAAAAGGTGATTTTGATCAAGTTACTGGGCCTTCCCCTGCAGATAGAGCCAGTTGGCAGGCCCATAGATATTCGTTTCTTCCTTTCTACAGTTGAAAGAACGACTTCCATGTACCTACTGGTACTCTGCTTTTTTTTTTATATTACCTACGTCAAAAAGGAACAAGCAGCAAGAACTGAGACCACGGCGTGTAATGGACCAGAAATAGGCCGAGATCATTGCCCTTAAAATAGCTGAGGCTATCATGATTCAAAAAGTATAAGTTGCTCAAAAGCGCTTGATCTTCATTCAAGTATTTTGTCAATAGAGGAAGCCTCAAAATGATTATCGTCAGCAGTCATGCCGAAAATTAAACTAAATCTGGCAGCGAAGCGAAATAACCACCGTATGTCCTGTAGCAGTGCTGTCCACAACTGATTCAACGGTAAAATATATCGAGCTAAAGCTTCAAATACCTCTTAACTGTACGGCTCGCCCATGTTTCACGTATTTTATTGGAAAATAATTCTAGAGATGACGTAAAAACATGAACTTGTAAGCCTTCACAAGGTTGAGATATCGTAGTCTATACAAATATTATGCGTCCGTTACACGGTAATATGGCATATCTTATCATATTGTAAATGGCATCTATGGGGAACTTATTGTAACGGAGACAGACACTCCCGCTTGCATGCATGCGATAAATGTAACTAACTATTCTGACCAGTGGTTGTAACAAATCAACGGCTTTAACTAACAAAAAATGGGTACTGTCACCTGCCTTATAACAACGTTCAACTGTGCAGCCTATGACTTTAATTCATAGCAGGGCCCTAATCACCGCACAAAAGCTAACAAATCATCATATTAACGTTTGAAATATGAATTGTTTCAAAGTTACAGCAAAGTCTTGAAGTTTCCTATCCTAGATTCGCCGAAACAATTAGTTAACTTGGTGAGACTGGACAATCTTCGCCGAACGCGCACGGCGGCGAAGCCGCATGTGAGCTCCACGCACAATCCAAACATTTCCGCCCAGAATCCTGTTATATATGTGAAATGCAATCGTCAGCAATTGAGAGGAATCTGTTGTGACAGCATTCATTCAGAGGAGCTAGGCCGACCACAAATGTTAAGCTTTAAGCGAAAGTATCGCTTTTGGAGTAACAAATATGTTATCTCAGAGTAGTATATGCCATACAACAAGGACTTGAACCTAACAAAGGCGCTTTACCTCCTTCTGCCCATTGTTATTTTATCTATTTCTCAAACAGCGGTAAAATCTAGCCACGAAACATTGTGCTAGATTATATAAAATATCTATAGGCTGAGAAATCTGTCTCTTTATTCAATAATACGGGCTTTTTTGTACCTGATAATATTTCGAATGTCTCTACACAGATTCTACTCCGACGGAGGTTGAATTCTGTTCTACATTGTGCAACGGCCAGGGTGAGGTGCCATTTGGCCTAATTTGCATGTTTCTCAAACACTATGCTTTTAGTGCCTAAGTAACAATGAAAATATATTGAGCAGCTGCGAATTGGCAGATATGCTCCCGAAAGAAAATTTGATGCGGGCTGTCGATTAAAAAAAATTGCTTCTCTGAGCAAATCGACAAACCAATTTTATTGTCCATTCATCTTATTAAAATGGCTTCCCCGACTGAATAATAAGGAGGATGGCAGAAAGCTAAAAAAAAAGAAAGTGGTCTGCCAAGTTTTTCTCATTTCTTTAATTTCAGCAGTTTATGGCACTTTTCATAAGCTCCTTTCATAATGAGGACTGTTGCAGCCAACGTGTGCTAATAGCTGTATTAATTCCTTTAAAGCATAATTAGTTGCATGAGCAATGTTTTTTTTACGGTGCGTCATGCGAGAAAGAAATGGCTGTGGAGCGTATGCCATCATAACCAAAACTAAACTTTATAGTGGTGTGTGCGACGAGACCCAATGAAAGTAAAATTAAAAAACTTAACCCTTTATAAATCTGGGCGGGCTACGTTGAGCATTGCAAATGCAAGTCTAATTTGCAGTACCGAATACCGTTAATTGAAGGTTTATACACTTTCTTGAGTATTTTTTTCGCGGAAGTAATATATTTCGGTGTTTGTGTTGGTATATCTGTCCCGCTCTTTACCTTCGTTGCTGGTATCAAGTACCATGTCACGTCTTCGGTCGGAAACAGCCTATTGTTTGCAGCTGGTTTCTACTCTGGCCAAACTGCACCGACTGGACAAGAAGACGGGTCAAACTACCTGTGCGAATGTCTTTCTTACAGACTCTAAACCACTGCACTTTTCGAGTGGTGATGTGGTATAACCTAAATTGACTGAAACTCGGTCCTTACCATGTTCCTGCTGAAAAACTGTAAAATACGTGGCAATTTCTTTTCGGCAGTCGAAAACCGCAACTTGATTCTGGCGCATAATAGTATTTTTACTTCAGTAATTCGAACTCAGCTGCCTGTCAACTACTTTACATGTTACACTAGTTCTGCTCTATGAATGCGTCAAAAGTAGCATTATTATGCTCTAAGAATCACCCCACGAAACAGTTCTAATGTTTACTGTCGAATAAACTGATACATCTGCCACCAATAGCCACATGTTAGAGCAATAATTGGAAAGAATTATGGTAAATGCGTGCGTAATGTAACTCTGTAAAGTGTGGCTCGCATGGGGCTTCTTTTGCACGCGAAATCGCGCCTCGCGCCATACGCCCGCGCTAGCATCGACGGATTACGTTCCGCATGGTAAGCAGCCACGCGCTGTTTTTTTTTTTGACGCCCAGCTGCGCCGAAGCCTCTCCTCCCTGGGGTTCCTCGATGCGCACGCCCGCTTCGGGCGCGGGCATCTAGTTCTGCCCGACTCCGCGAGCTTTGAGCAGGGATTTTCTCCCTTTCTTCTGGGTCATGTATGCCAAGAAAACTTACAAAGACATCACTTCACCTATGGATCTAAATATACTGAAGCCATAGCATAAGCAAGGCGGTGAGAGGTCGTTGACAAGGCAAGCAGGACATTAACAGCGTTTGATCACAGCGTGGACAGTAACACGTGGTACCAGTGGACGGCCCAACTTAGCCTTCACCGAACTCCTCCTCCTGCAACAAACCTGGGCCACCGCGACTTGAAACTGCCATAAAACTGGTCCCACAACAATGCGTTGAACGAGCGATGCACAGTTCTCCAGACGGCTTCTTTCCATGGAAACTCCTCCCTGCCGTTACCATTTCTGATTTTATTTAGCAGTCACTCTCGATAAGCAGTTATTGAGGCAGCGAGCACTTCTCGGCCTACTATCATATGCTGTACTCTCGTGCTGTCTTCTCGTTTCGTTATTCTGTAGCGCGTTTGTTTCTTTTTACGAAGTACACTGCCTTTTTTAAGGTTCTGGTTTCGCTTTCTTTGTCTGCTTTCTTCACCGTATTGTTTGTAAAAACATCATTGGAGCCATAGAATAAGAGTGGGGTCTGAGGTCTGCTGACAAGATAAACAGTTCATTAGCGAGATTGAGAATAGAATGACCCAACAGGCCAGCGGGTGGGGTAATTGCGGGGCGACAATGACTCACCCCGCGTAATGGTGCGATGAAAGGGCGAGGAGTGAGGCAGTCTCTCTGGGCATGGGCACTCGCATTGTCCTGTTTTGCTATACCCCTAACCGAAAGGGTAGTTGTTCCTCGTGCAACAACGGGTTGCGACTGCGATTTGAAAATGCTATAAATCTGACCCCCTCGACAACGCGCCGAACATGCGACCCACTTGCTATTCTCTGAAGTAGGTGTCTTTCATAGAGGCGCTCCTCGTTGCCATTACAATTTCTACTTTTTGTATCTTGTGTATAGCTAGTTCACTATAGTCTTGAGCAGCAACCTTCCAAAGGCATTTAGCGCGACAACGGGGTAAAGAGAAGATGACACACGGGAGAAGGGCGGCTTCTTCAGTGCCGCAGTCAAGTTCAGCAGCTGCACTAGATCCACAACCAAGCACGATGCACATGCGACGAACGGCTGCTTTCGCGAGTCCCGCTTGTGACTCCTTCGAACGACGTGGCTCCGTCCAGAATCACGTGACTGCCGCTCCGGCGCTCATTGGCCCTCTGCCGTTGCCCGCTCCTGTCGGCTGTGTGGCGTCGTCGTTTTTTTTCTGTTCAGTCGGAAGAAGCTGGCGTTTTGGGGAAAACGTCCTCTCCGGAGGAGAGAAAAACACCCCACTGCTGTCGACGCCGACTAATCGCCCAGACAAACGCCCCATGAAATCCACGCTTAAGAACCATAGAAAATATTAGCATTTTTTTTTGCATAAACATTTACTATTTCGATAGTGTAAAGAGTTTCCCAATTCAAATTATTCGACCATTAGTAAAACTCATCTTCTGTCAGGCTGTCTTACTTTAAAGAACGGTATCCACACAGAAAACGAGAACTTACTTTTGTTAAATTAGTAATGCGCCACACCGCAGTGGGAAAACCCTACTGAAAATTCCTGTATAAAATTCGTACAGGAAATCGTATACAGGTTTACTGTACAGGATCTGGGATACAGGATTGGGGGCTATTTCAGCAAATTCCTGTACTGCCCTGGAAAGTCCGGAATAAAACCGCGCGGAGCTCTGATACCGGAATGGCCTGTATGGTTGATGGCACTTGTTTCCGGAAAGAAACGCGTCGCCAGGGTGGAAAAAGCATGCAACAATATAAAATAAAACGAGTACATTTAAAATAATAAATAAAAATAAAAAAAAATAAAAAAAAATTTCTACCAAACTTCAGTCCTTAAGGTCTTCAGACGGGCACCTTAACCACTACTCTACGGCGCGATATGGTTACAGTGGTTATTATTCAGTATATGTAGCTACTTTTGCTCTTTCGTACTTTTATGTTTTGTCTACTGCCAAGTAGAATTTGTGGCCGTAATTCACCGATCGCCCTTTAAACACGCTGAATATATTTGCAGGCTATCACGAGGGTTCACAAATGTCCCGTATCTTTATAATGCGTCGCTGTATTGAAGGCAAACCTCAAGATATCATAATTTACTAGTGCTGATGTGTTTTTCATCGTCTACGAACGCTTGTAAGTTTTCCTACATACAGAGATATCCGGTGCACTAATACTTGTAATACTGGGCGTTTTAACTTCACGTGCTACCAGCGGAGCATCGATGTCAATGAATACACTTCCGACTGAGCGGTTTCAATTTGTAAACATTCGAGAACGCGTCGCCCGGTGTGCGGCTATCTGCGCATCTTTCGATGGTCAGCGATGTTTGTTTATTTTTTCTCGAACAGTTTTTTGTCATCGCTAGCGAAACGACACGTTCGTGCTTCTACTTTCGTGTTGTAGGCGGCAGATCTTCAGTCGCAGATATGAAGACGCACCGCAAGATCGTACGAGCTGCAGCGACTGTTGTACGCGCAAAAGCGACGCGACGCGCGTATATGCTTGCTAGCGCACACTTCGACGGCTTCGCATTTTCGAGGTATTTGGGAAACGAAGCGTGCCCTTTATATACAGAACAGTTGTATTACATGTTTGGTATCATGCTTATTTAGTGCGCTGGCATGTCCGGCATGGTCATTCTGGTTGAGCTTCGTCGATCGGCCCGGCTTCTGTTCAGAAGCGGAATACTCTGCCCGGTATCAGTTCCAGAAATGACGCGTTCGTCCGGTTCCTGGTTAATTGATACAGGCTGAACACTACATAACACCACTACAATTGAAAAAAAAAGAAAAAAACAAAAAAGAAACAAAAAGAAAATAGAAAAGGAAAAAAAATTTACATGTGCTTCGAACCTCGGTCTTTTCAGCCAGCAAACACGCACTTTAACCACTACACCACGGCAGGACACGGTGACGGTGGTTATATATATGCTTATGGAGTCGAGATTGCTCTTTTGTAGTTTGTGTATTTTGTAGCGTGTAGAATTTGTGGTCGTAATTGAACGATCGCACTTTAAACACGCTGCATCTCTTTCCTGGCTATCACGAAGGGTTATCCGTGTCCCGCATCTTTACAATGTATCGCTTTCTTGCAAACAAACCTTCGAATGTCACAATTTACTAGTGCTGATGTGTTTTGTCATCGTCTTCGAACGCATGCAATTTTTGCTACATACAGATATATGCGGTGCACCAACACTTGTAATACTGCTTGTTTTAGCTTCACCTGCTGCCTGCGGAGCCGCGACATCAATGAATTTACTTCTGACTAAGTGTTTTGCATGCGTAAACACTTGAGGAAGCGACTCCCAATGTCCGGCTCACCTGTGCATATTTCGATTGTCAGCGATGTTTCATTTATTTTCGAGCGTATTTTATCCGCGCTAACGAAACGCTACGTTCTTGCTTGCACTTTCGCGTTGAAGGTGGCAGATCTTCAGTCGCAGATTATGAAGATGCACCGCAAGATCGTACAAGCTGCAGCGACTGTTGCACACGCAAAAACAAAACGCGATGCATGTATGTACTTGCTAGCGCACACATCCACGGCTTCATATCTTCTGGGTATGTACGAAACAACGCGTACTCCACATATACAGAAAAGTTTTAACGTATATTATGTATGGTTTCATGCTTATTTAGCGCGAAGGCATGTTCCAACGTGGTCATCCAGGCTGAGCTTCACGATCCGCCCGAGCTGTACTGAGAAGCGGAAAAACTCTATCCTGTATCAGTTTCATTCATATCGGATTTGTCCGGTTTCTTGACATGACCTGTCCTATATATGAGCTCAATACAGGACTGGTCCGCCCTGTTTTATATCCATACCGGACTGATGTCATTTATAGGATGCATACTGGAAATGGTCTGCCCTATAATAACTCAATACAAGACTGGATCGTCCGGATTGAGATTCATACCGGACATGTCCTGTCCGATATAAACCCGTTTAAGCTTCATACAGGACTGGTCCGCCCTGTTTCATATCCATACCGGACTGGGATGTCATGTATAAGTTGCGTACTGGAAATGGTCTGCCCTGTATTAACTCTATACCGGACTGGACCGTCCGGATTGAGATTCATACCGGACGTGACCTGTCCGAAATAAACCAGTTTAAGCTTCATACAGGACTGGTCACACCGCTTTATCAAATTTATACCGGATAATACAGGACCGTTCAAACCCGTTTGTCGCGATACGAGATTTTTCACTAGGGATCGAATATGAATAAATAAAAGCAATCTAGAAGGCTCAGAACTGGGCCCTTCAGAACTCTTTCAGGTTGAAAAGAGAAAGCAAACAGGAGCGGTCACTAAGTTGTGCATATATGAGGAAATATTTGCTACTTGTGCACCTGCCAGTGCTGTCGCTTCGCTCAGGCCTCCAAAGCTAGTCTCAGCATCTAAGCGCCAATTAAACATTTTGAGCCTGCCATGAAAAATGGCCGACGATTATATTATAAGTTAGTGCGAAATTGCAAAGCAGGTGTGCAGGTTTTGATGGACTTGTTTCAAAATATTGTTACAAGACGGTAAGCATGTGAACAGACATGATGACCGAAGACGGCTAGATAGTTTTTGTAATTGCGGCGGGCCTGGCACGAACGCTGCTGCTCCCACCACTGCCCTCTTATTCCTCGTCCGTAATATTACCCAGTGATCGCCCCGATCGTTGACGAGGAAGATTGTCGAAGTCGGAGATCCGTGTGTTGACAATGGGCGTGACTGGATGGGTGAAGATAGAAGAGTAATAAGAGAAGAAGACAACGGCTTACAGTTGCCGATCCGAGCCGGCGCGATGAAGATTTCGGAGGCCATGCCCTGTCCGTCTTATTCATGCGCCACACGCATGATGGCGCTACGTGCACGCCAAGCGAAGATGAAGTACAGCGGAAAAGTAATTTGCCAATCGCCTAACTGCGTGTTCTGTAATTATGTACTTTACATGCTCAGAATTATTATTAAACGTCACAATACACTTCTCTAAGGGACATTTTTGAGACAACACCGCAATCAATAGATGCGCATTTTTCCATTTCAAACCATCTAGCTGGCGGGGAGAACGACGAAGGCGCTGTTCCAAGCGGTTGCGTTTCTCGATGTTCTCCACTCAAAGGCTTCAATCGGCCTCTGGCCGAGGTACTGTTCAGGCTAATGCCAGCCGTAATGAATACCGGATTATTTTGCCCCTACTCCCAACTGGTAAGCTGGTCGCTGACTCCGTTTTCTTGCATGCGGACCTCCCCGGATGCCCGTACAGGGCTGAAGACTTCAGACTCCCTTCGGAATGCTGCGGACCTCAAGGAAATTAGTTCAATTGGCCAATTTCAAATGTCCCATGTATGGTGATCTCGTTGTTAAGGACCGCCGTTGTGCCGTCGTGGACCCAGAACCAAAAGTGGTGAAATTAAAGCTTCTGTGGCTCCCGAACGCTTGGAAGACGACTTCATACGTGAGGCACTACTGGCATACGGGAAGGTGACTTCGATTTGGTCGGAGAACTGGAAAGTGGCTTAAATTGGAAGATTTGAGAATGCTGAACCGGGATGTTCTTGTGTCTCTGGCTGAAGGAGTCGGCGTTGGCGACATCCCACATGTACTGACCATTTGTCGTATACAGAGCCTTGTTTTAATACCAGGCAGGCCACCGCTATGCCTCCGATGCAACCGTGTTGGCCACGTTCGTAGGCACTGCCGTACGCCGCGTTGTGACGCCTGCTGACGCTTGTCTGCATAGGAAACGACGCACTTTACGCAAAGTGCGTCGTTTCATATGCGGACAAGCTGCGGCATCGTGTGCGGCCACCAGACGGCGCTCTACAAAAGCATATTATGGACGCCACAGAAGTGCTTGACACGGCTGGTGTCCATTCAGCCGCTTCTGTGGACACGGCTTCCACAGCTAATACAGTGGTTGTTCCTCAAGGTGCCTCCAGGGAATGTGAGACGCTGCCTCGATATGAGACGCCGAATCCGGCACATGATAGGGAGCCTGCCACCTGTTCTACTCCAGCCAAAGACTCCGCCCCGGTTACTCCAACCACTGAGGTCAATGCCGAGAAGAGCTTGCAGGTCAGGCCAAACTTCCTGCAACTGAGGCCGCCCCTCCTGTTGAAGAGCATCTTCATAAGCGCCGGGCACAATGCGCATCTGACTCGAGTGAACTTGGTGATCCGGTAAGCTAGAAGCATCGCTACCACCGGCGCACGTCGAAACACAAGGGGAAGTGCCAACGTTCGCGTTCCCGCAATCGTGGTGGAGGTCCAGAGGCGACGTCGCCGTCTCTGGATAGAAAAATGCAAGCCTAGTTAGCACTTGTGTGATCACCATGGCGACCTCTGAGGAGTTGTGTTTGCAACGCTGAATGTGAGAGGCCTTAGGTCTCCTCAGAAGCAGGTGCACCTTCGTCTACTTTTCAGCAGCAGGCGGCTTGATTTTGCCGCTGTCGAGGAATCGAAGATTGAAAGTGAGCAGGATACAGAGAGGGCACAAGGATCCTTTTTGTCTGATTACAATGTTATTGTGACGCATGCTGCTGGTTTTTCGGCGGGTTGCTTGTTGTTTCTGCGAAAAGCTCTCCCTTATTCTGCGTTATCTTACTATACTGACTCTGAAGGGCGGCTAATAATAATATTAATAATAATAATAATAATTGGTTCACAGGAAGGGAAAGGCGCAGTGTTGTCGCACGCTCTGTGGACACCTGAACCGCGTCGTAAGGGAAGAGATGAAGGTGGGAGTGAAAGTGGAAAGAGAGAAAGGAGATCCGTAGTAGAGGGCTACGGAGTAATTCCGACCACCTGGGGATCGTTAACGTGCGCTGACATCGCAAAGCACACGGACACAAACGCCACTTCGTTTCGCCTCCATCGAAACGCAGCCGCCGCGGTCGGGTTCGAACCCGGGAACTCCGGCGCAGTAGTCGGGCATCATACCACTGCACCACCCCGGCGGGGCTGAAGGGCAGCTAATAAGATCGATTTCTGCTCCACAGGAAGCTACGGAGACTTATCAATATTTATGCGTTCAATAGTGCAGCTAAGCGTGTTGATATGTTTGACGCCATGGCTAAGCTCCTAGATTGTGGTAAGAATGTTGTGCAAATGGGAGACTTTAATTGTGTGTGTTACCTGAATGATCGTGCTGGGCCTAGTGTACACAGACACACAAGTGGTCAAGTGTTGTCGCGTGTTATAGACGACTCAGGACTCATTGCTACAGGGACCTCATGTCATGCAACTACATTATTCACGCATATCCAGGGGAGGTCCCACGCGTGCCTGGACAGGATTTATGCTTCTTCCACGCTGATTTTCCGTGATTTATTGTATGAAACTGTACCGGTTTCCTTTTCAGATCATTGTATGGTGGTTGCTCGGCTCGGGAGAGCTTACTGTTAAAAATTTAGGCCGCAATGGGACCTTTGGAAGCTAAATTCTTCACTTGTAAATGATCAAGAGTTTTCGTTTCGGATACGCTCCCAACTACAAGTGTGTTTGACAGGTGCCATGCCGATATTTGCTCCATAGGAGCTGTTCAAACACGAGGCGCGAGCGATAGCTATTGAAATTGGGTTTGTGAGGTCACTTTACAGGAACTTTCAAGAGAGGACCTTGCATAAGAGTTTGTATAACCTCTATGAATTAGAATTTGAGGCACCTGGAGTATATTTAGACGAAATTGCTAGGGTAAAGTGCGACCTACAAAAACAGGACGCTAAAAGATACAGGGGTGCCCGAGTTTGATCTCGTACAAATCGTGCTTTGAACTCTGAAAACCCTACGCGACAAGCTCTACTTGATGAGCACCGTTTTTCTATTGCCAAATTGATACCGGGAATGATGTCCAATGGCAACCTAGTAACGAAAACGTGTGACAATATCTCTGTGTTTGTGAGTTATTACACGACACTGTTCAGTGATGCTTCTGCTACTTCTAATTCTGGTCTTCTAGCTACGTTCAAAGCTCTTATAACACCTTTATCAGATGATGACTGTGCTCTTATCAATGGTCGTTTCACCGTTACGCAATTGACCAATTACCCCTCTCTAAAACACCTGGCCCTGATGGCATATCATGCGAGTTTTACAAAACTTTTAAAACTTTGCTGAGCAATGTCTTACTGCAGATTTTCGCTTTAAGTTTTGATATGGGGGTCCTTCCTCAGTCCTTTACTAGGAATCATACAGTCTTAATTCCAAAGAGTACGGATAAAGAAAAATTGCTCTCAGTGGATGGCTACAGGCCAATCACATTGGCAAATGTGAACTACAAACATTTTGCGAAAGTACTATCAAATCGTTTACAGTATCCCATGACGGTTCTCATTGGCCCTCATCAGACGTGTGGCTTGAGGGGACGCTCCATACAAAATAACATACATATTGCACGCACAATTCTCGAATCATTCTCTGGCTCTTATGAGCAGCTTGCTCTACTCCAGACTGACCTTGCGAAGGCATTTGATTGTGTCCAGCATTTGTTTCTGTTTTATCTTCTCGAGCTGCAAATATTGGATCACCTGTACTGAAAGGGGTGCAACTTTGTTACGACATCTGTTCCACTCACTTGATTGTTAATTGTCACCTCTCAGAGCCTTTGCTAATTCGATCATCTTTGAGGCAAGCCTGTCCTATGTCACCGCTACTCTTTGATCTCTACCTAGAGCCACTTTGTTTGAGTGTACTGCAAAACCACAGTATCCGTGGTTATGTTGCCGTCAGTAATGAAGTCAAAGTGCTTGCGTATGCCAACGATTTGGCATTTTTCTGCAGAGAAAAACCCAGCATTGACAAAATTATAACCACCATTGAGCAGTCTGGCATTTTATCTGGCGCTCAAATGAATAAGTCTAAAAGTTTGGCTCTGTTGTTCGGTTGATGGGGAGCAATGCCGACTCAATATACTGGAATTGAATGGTATTGTGTTCCCCTAAATACCTTTGAGCTCCCCTTGATGCATTCAAGTTTAGTGGGCGTTACTGGAAAGAGCGGGTCACGGCACTCCAAAGCTATCATCAGACTTTTGTTCGCACCGCCTATCAATTTTTGGCCGAGAACAGGCATGTAACATGTTTCTGGCTACAAAACTTTATTATCTTTTACAGGTACTTCATTGCGCGAGTAATTACATCCACAGTTTTCACAGAACCTTTGCGACGTTCAAATGGTCGTCCAGTTTTGAGCCTATGCGGTGCGATAATTTATTCAGGCCTGTTTCTGCTGGCGGACTAGGTTTGACACATCTCTTTGTCAGACTGTTAGTTGCTCCTTTCTTCATTTTCGGTAATAGCTCCCATCCAATTACAAGAGCATCGCTGCAAACCAACCTTGTGAACCTTCTTCCAAAATTAGAGGTCTCTTCCAATTTTACCGATCGGCCCCTATTATTTGGTTTTATTTAAGAAGTTTACGATTCAGGGCGTTTTCTGGCAGTTCGCGTCTCTTATGAGTACATATTCTCTGTTTCACGGACAGATTTATACCAAGAAATGAAATCGATGTTCCCGCCTCCCTTATATCGTTCACTCTATTCTAAACGTACGGTTCATGATGTGTTAAAAAGAGTGCGCAAAATGCCGATCTCGCCTTGTACTAAAACGTTTTTCTTTAAACTTCATGCCAAGGGTTTTCCTGTAAAGAGTGGCTTCCGAAAAAAAATATTTTCGTTTGTTCTTTTAATTGTCGGTTATGTGATACACCTGAAACCATCGAACACTGTTTTATTGCCTGCAAAGATGCAATATTATTTTGGGACGTTCTGCAAAGAACATTGAAGAAAGACTTTATTTCGAATTCCCACAGTGTGCATTACTTGATAACCACCGAACATGACCACGAACCCTTTGATATGATTTTCCTCCTTGGACTGCACAGCCTGTGGAAAACGTTTATGTTGGATCGGAATGCTGAGCCTCTCGTCTCCCCCGCTATTCATTTCTGCCAGATGGTGCACCAGCTTAGAGACATTTACGAAGATAGTGACTATCAACCGGACTGGCTGCCTTTCCTTGCCACCGTTTTAGTGAAGTTGTGCTAATTCGTATTCTTGCTGTAGGGTGTTGTGTTGTATGTTTCAATTTGACTTTTTGCCTACAGGATGATTACTTTGTAAATAATGTATATAGCTCTACGCTGAATTTAAAAGCATGCTGAAAAAAAAGCTGGCGTGCGGAGTGGTTAGCGTGCTCATCTCGCACCCCGGAGGCCACCGTTCGATTCCTCAGGTCGGCGATTTTTCCTACTTGTTTTTATTTATTATAGCTTCTGGGGGTTTTCGATCACGGCCAACGCCGGATGAGGCGGGATGGCGACCTCCGACAACGACACCGACGTTTCTGCGACATGGGGCTCTTATCGCTATCGCGTTGAAATTTGCCAGCCAGCAGAGCGCGTGATGATCGCGTACCATCTTTAATGGTCGGCCGTATAAGTACGGATGGAACTTTGAAGTTGCTCATAAGATCGCGACGCAGTCTTTTTCGGTCGTCGAGTAACTCGCTTCGGCATTCGACAGCGAACGGCTGGCATTCGCTATTATTACTGTTTCTTGTCCCTCTGTTCACTGAACGAGGACTGTGCTAAGGCCAAAGCTGCTTGCGTCTTTATGTATTTCAGTTTCTGTTTCGCCGTTTTCGTCGAAGTACCCGGGGACCGGAGGGGTCTGTAACTGGTGACTGTTCCTTAATTGCTTCCTCCTGTAGCGATTCTCATTTGAAATACTCATCAGCCTTTGGAAGTTGCGTCAGCGGTCCGGCGAAGCGCGAAAAAGTCATGATAAATCTGCGGCAGTAAGCGCATAGCGCAGGGAACGTGTGCACGGCATTCTTATCAGAAGGCTTCGGAAACTGGGCGATCGCAGCAGTATTATGCGGATCTGGGCGAACGCCATCCTTGCTCATGATATGGCCCAGGAATAACAGCTCTTTGTAAGCGAAGTGGCACTTTCCTGATTCTAATGTCAGTCTTGACGACTCGATGGCATACAACATTATGCGCAGCCTTTTCAGGTGGTCTTAAAAGCTTGACGAGAAAAGAACGACGTCATCCAAGTATACCAAACAAATGTGCCACTTTAAGACATCCAGGACAGTGTCCATTGCCCGTTGAAACGTGGCTAGCAACGAACATAAGCCAAATGGAATTACCTTGAATTCGAAGAGGCCGTCTGGAGTTATGAACGCCGTCTTCTCGAGGTCTGTTTCGTCGACGTCAATTTGCCAGTACCCACTCTTCAAGTCCATGGGTGACAAATATCTAGCGTTGCAGAGTCATCACATTTCTCATTTATTTTTATTGTTAGATACATGTACATGATAATCAGTATTACAGAAGGAGGTCCCGAAGTAAAAACTGTCCGGGGGACCTCCTATGACAAAATGAAATAAATTCGCGGGTAATATACTAGGCAGCTATAAAAAAATATATACAGGCGTATAGGAAACAACTTATAATACTAACAATAATATATAATACAATGCAAACTACAAACAGTATAGGAAATTCTAAGCAAGAACTGAAAACAAAAGTTCACTAATTGCACAAATCTGAGAATACAATTTGCTGAAAAAAGAATGAAATATTTAGTCGGCTCGAGTATCATCAATGCAAGGAACCGGGTAGAGATCCTTCTTCTTGACCTCGTTCAAACGGCGGTAATCGACACAAAAGCAAATTTTGCAGTCTTTCATCTTCACCGGGACGACTGGTGCCGCTCAGGAGCTGTTCGATGGCTGAATACGTGTCCGTGAAGCATTTCCTTAACTTCATTGCAAATTGACTGACGTTCACGTGGCGATACACTGTAGGGATATTGACAAAGAGGCCGGCCGTGTTCATCTTTAACAATGCGGGTCTTTGCCAACGGAGTCTGTCGCACTTTTGGTGAATTCAGTGTTGCCTATCTTGGGTAGTGCGTGTTGATGTCGAACGTGGGCTGCTTAGATAAGTTGGGCGTGTTGTCTTCGGGTTGGCCGGGAAGGGTGAATACATCTCGGCTGTCCGCTATCTTGTCGAAAAAAGCAATGGTCCTCATCATTATTATCATCATCCTCAGCCTGGCTATCCTCACTGCAGGACAAAGGCCTCTCTCATATTCCTCTAATAAACCCGACAGTTAAGATGCCGATATTCTTTAGTGAAGTTCCTCACCAACACCCGAGTCTGTCCTCCTCAAATATGGATGACATCTCTTGCTATGCCGAGCCCTATTTCAAAAAACAACTGGGTGCTTCCTTCGACGACGCCTTCGGCTATTTCGATGTCTGCGTTACGCACGCAGGCGACGATGCTTGATTGGGGTGGCATGGCCAAGTCTTCGTCGAGGGCGTTTTAAGCGATGTGATGCGTCGACGTCGTCGTGAAAGGTATGGCTTTGTCGGGTGAAAGCTTGATGAGTTTGAGGAAAGGTCGACTATTGCCCGATGCTCGTTCAGAAAATTCATGGCCAGAATCATGTCGCGGAAACACTGCTGTAGGACCACAAAGCTGGTAGGATACGTCCGTACATTCATTCTTACTCTTGCCGTGCATCGTGCCAAGCGGTCGTTACTCTCCTAAGCGGGGAGACAAACGTTCCACTGATGACCGAATAATCAGTTTCAGTATCTAAGGGCAGTGACTTGTCAACCGTCGACAGCAACATCAAGGTCGCTTATTCGCGTCATCGTATTGAACGTCGGCTTCAGTGTTTGATCTGTTTTGTTTTGGGCTGAGGTAGCAGGCCGGGGTACACCGTCATCACTTCGCTGGGCGATGGTGTCAACTTGAAGTCTGGTAGTGATCTCGTCGACGTTGTCATCGTGTGGAGCGGCGATTTAGCGGCTGCGTCGTAGTCACTCGTCGTCGGCGGTGGATGATCTTCGTGTTTTCGCCCTGAAGCAACCTCACCTCTAAAGGTTGCTCTATTTATTTTCCCCTGCACGGGCTAGGGGACCTTCTTCGGATGTAGCTCTTGCCCGAAGACGCAAAGCGGGATCTTAACGGTGAGATTGAACGTGACAGACTACTTGGGACGCGTTCTCTCTCCTCCGCAGGAAGTCGTCGGTTTCTTTTGGTCGCTCGCCAGGATGGAGTCATGGGGCGTCGATGTCTAAATCACTTGGGCCAATACGCCTTACGGACAGTGACGGAGGATGTGTCCAGCCTCACCACAATGAAAGCAGAGTGGTCGATTGTTTGTACTCCTCCAGGCATCGCACTTCCTGGGGCTTGAAGACTGTTGATAGGTTTGGCGGGCGTGGATCAATGGGCTGCTTTCGGGAGCAGGATGGTTG
Organism: Amblyomma maculatum; assembly: GCA_023969395.1. Classification (NCBI taxonomy): domain Eukaryota; kingdom Metazoa; phylum Arthropoda; class Arachnida; order Ixodida; family Ixodidae; genus Amblyomma; species Amblyomma maculatum. The sequence goes on from JAJIZL010032267.1 coordinate 26,625, forward strand.
CGACAAGGCTTTGGAGGTCGCGTTTGAGTGCAGGACGACGTATTGCAGCAGCATATTTCATCGCTGCTGGATCTTGCACTAGAGCCTTCGTAGCCGTCACTTGAGGAACACCCAGTACCTGCTGGACTTCTCGTCCGCGAGCGTCGCCAGCTGGGGGTGTTGGGATGGTGGCAGCAACTAGTGGATTTCTTTTTGGACGATCTCTCTTGTAAATCCCGAAGGCTGGTATCACTCGCAGATGCGCTGCTGTAGTGACTTGCGCAGGCAGGTTCGAGTGGTCATTCGTAGGGGGCAATCCCGGCGTCAATCGTGTTCTCGATGGTAGACTCTTCGATTTCATAATCCGCCACAGTTTTTGGAGGATTTCTGACAAGCCCGGCAAAAAGATACTCTTTAAAGCAGGGCATTAAAAATTTCTAATTTCACACTCTCACCTTCGGTAATTTTAGGGTCGGCGTGGCGAAAGAGGCGCTTCATCTCTCAACGTAAACCAGGACAGGCTCATTTGGGAATTGATGTGTTGAATGAAGTAGGGCCTGGGCTCGCTCCTTTCGAATGACACTTGCAAATACCATCAAAATCTCAGTCTTTGCAATCTGCCAATCTTTTACAGCTACCTCGAGATTTTCTAACCATATACGGGCAGATTTCTTAAGAGCAAAGTAGCTTCGCTTCGTCGTTCCAAGCGTGGAACGTTGCCACGCGTTTGAACAGGCCGAGCGAGTCTTCTGCATCCTTGTCCGGTCGTCCGTAGAAACAGGAGGCTGACGAGGCTAGACGAAAAGCGAGTGTGCTTTCTGCTCGACTGGTGCCATATTCGGGGCACGTTACCGCGTCGGTATTCCACAACTCTAAGACATGTCATGTGGTGGTGACAATGCCGTGATCACGAATGAACAAACAGTGCCCAAACACTGATATTAACTCTTTATTGAGCTGTGCTTGTGCCCGCAGAAGAATTAAGCAACTCTGCGGCGGCTATAGCAACCAACAGGCTCTTCGGTCTTCGAACTATGAATGCTGGTTGCACGATTTAATGGCTGCAAATAAAGACCGAGATAAAACCGCGAACGGTGAGAAGCACCGCCTAGAACATTGCAGCAATATACGCGAGCGACCAGAATCTTCGAGAAACATCCCGGCACATCTTGCGCGGCAAAGAAATTGAAAAGCTGCATCTCGACACAACTAGCATGATGAAATAAAGGAGACAGAATTGAAACGCGTGCCAGAATCAGAGCGACAAAGCCGCATGGCGGTGACTGTCGAAAAAAGAACGAACACAGATTTCAATGATTTGAGGCCGCATTGCATCATGAGAAAGAGTAGGCAATGGATTCCATCTCCTTGTAAACTTTTTTGTGCCTTTCCTCTTGCGAAAAAATAATTGTGGTCCATCAGCCCTTACCCTAGCCATTCTAAACATGAACTTGGGAGCGGATGATTAAAGAGTAAAATATCCGTTCGCATGTCAACAGCGATGCTTATTTAATGATTTGCATATGCATAAGGCATAATGGGAAGTGAAACTCTTCCGCTGCTGCTCCGCTGGCAGCACTCAAAAATTAGCTATGATATGCGGCATTGAACGAGATATATCTTTAGGAGAAAGATAAATGTGCTCAAGTACGACAAAAAAGTCGTCATACCATATTCGGATATACTGAGATGTACATGCAAAAAGCTGATACATTTGAATGATGGATGACATTGATTGTCCCTGGTGATAGACAAAAAAGGTTTAGTGTGTTTACAGGGCAATCGTTGAAGGACTACCACACTCGAGGAAATAGATATGTAGTGCGAAACGTCAAAATATCTCTAGAAAAGGACGGATATAACCATGGCAACCATTGGTACATAGGACAATGTTTCAGTGTAATAGATGCCATATTTAAAAAAAGTAGGCGTAGCGTAGTGGTTAGCGCCCTGGGCTGATGTGGGTTGGGATACGTCAGATCGTAGTTTGATTATTGGTGCGGTTAGCGTTTATTATTTTTTTTAAGTTTACCTGCGTTATTTTATATACCTGAACGTTTTTATCCTGGATCTGCAGTTTCTCTAGAACGAGGGCCGCTGACCACATTTACAACCCCCATAACCTGCAACTCCTACCATTCCTACAGCTTCCCAAACTCCCATGTCCAATTACCAGATATGAATAGGTGCCATATACATAGATGTTTCTCAATAAGGTTTACTTGAAAAACAAAATAAGCTGCTGCATTGCAGAGATAAGATATTTTTCCTAGCTCTACGGGCCGTTCCAAGTGCCCATCTTTGTCCGAGGCGCTTGCTAGGTCGACAATAAGCGCCTTTTACGCTCACCAATTATAGCATATAGGATGCCCCTTCGGTTAGTGTGTTAGACCTAGAAAAATTTTTTGTAGGTTATAAATGTAGGATCAACGTTCTGGTTTTTTCGCACTAGTACACATCCGCCTTCTGCAAGCACTGTATTTGTGTGGCCAAGGTTTTGATGACTCTGACTTGGTTTCTCAACGTGGATAGGTTTATTGGCATATTTCTCGTTTTTTGTAGTCAAGGTTAATGTTTGCAGTTCTTGGGAAATTTATGAAAAGCCACGAAAAATTCCTTAGGACCATATATCAGAAGGCCTTCACGCAGAACCCAACAGAAAACAGTAGGCATCCCGGAGGGTCTGTAGGTCGTAAAAATACAGACAGGTCAAAACAAAACGCGAACACTGGTATGCTGAAGGTTTCTCGTTTGTAGCTAGATATTCGTTAAAGGCGATTTGTCGATGTGAAAGTATTTGTTTTCTCCAACGTGGCATCACCAGTCTGTTTGCAGAGTGTATGGACGGAGCTAGTCGTGAGAGAATCGCCGCATGAGAACCGGGTAATTTTACCAAATTGGGTAAAGCCAGATCAGTGGTGATCTCCCAATTACGGTGGGGAATCACGAAAATATTGCCACCTGCACCCCTCAAATTTGACCTGGACTGAATTTCATCAAGACTGTTGCTTAACCTAATTGGAGTAAGGTTGGTTCAGCGGTGATCTTCAATTTGGGATGCGCCACCATTACAATTTTGCCCCTTTGATCCAAAAATGTTGACTTCGCCAGAGTTTGATAAAACTTGATGTATACGCTAATTCGATATGACGATTAAGTGCTGACTTACAAACTTACTCAGCCAATTTCAAAATCTGGCCTCTCTAGACAGCTGAAATTAGACTTCGTCCGATTCTGTCAAAACGTCGTGTCTAGTCTAATTTGAAAATGGCAAACTCAGTGGTGACTTAAAAATTTAGGTTGACCACGTTCAAAATTTCGCCTTTGCCCCCTAAAATTCGCCTTCAAATTTAGCACAGAAACTGCAATAAAGTAACGATTTGGCAACAAAGCACATAACTCATAACAGAACTAGGTACGGAAAAGGCAAAGCTTTCTCCTGTCTTCCCTATATCAGACTTAAAGACAGAATGGTCATTTTTCCTTTTTGCAAATAAATATTACATATCACCAGCCAAGTCATAGGAGAATGCTCGGAATTTAACCAGCCCTTATACATAGCATTATTAACTATGCAAAAGCATTTGACTCAAGAGAAAATTCGGCATCATGCAGGCATTGCGAAAGAGGATGTAGACGAGACGTATGTGAAAGTACTAGAAGACCTATTGCCACCTGGGGTTCCATTTTCTCCATGCGCCCACTTAGGTAGCGCATGGAAGAAAATGACGCTGAAGTCAGCTCGCGTGCAGTGTGTGGAACTCTACCTGTTGATTCAGCTTCGCCCCGTCGTTTAGTCACTTCTGGCCATATTGTCCGTGACATATTTTGGTGTCGGCACAGGGTTTCGACCCCAGTATATGTACCGTTCCCCTCCACACGCCCAGGAGTCAGGTCCTGTGCCAATCGATATTTCTGTGCACCGCGCTAGCCAAAGGAACCTAGCCTACCTCCTGAGCACGGGCAGTTGAAATTCAGCACCGCAGCCGCCCCTCGACCTGTCATACAAGCTCCAGCTTATTACACTTTACATAACCCAAGACTGTCTAAGCCTTTCCACGGCAGTCAGACTGAAGACTGGCTCGTCCAGTTCGAACGGGTCGCCACATTTAATTAATGAGACATGCTGCGAAGCTCAGGAACGTCTTCTTCAGCTTGGTAGATTGCGCTCGTACTTGGTACAAGAATAGCGAAGGTGCCCCTAACATCGTGGCGCGAGTTATGCCGGTGCATCGTGGAGACCTGCACCAGCGCGGATCGCCTTGAATGAGCGGAAAGGTCTTTACACTCTTGCATGCAGATGCCCAACGAGAATATAACCATGTACGTGGAGGGCATGACCAGGCTGTTTCGATGATCTGACCCGGCGATGCCCGAAGAGAAAAATGTGCGCCATCTCATGAGCGGCGTTAAAGAGCAACTGTTCGCTGGCCTCGTGCGCAATCCGCCGAGCATGGTGGACGAGTTTTTTACGGAAGCAATCATGATGAAACGGAGGCTCCAGCAGCGATCTACGACCTACGACAGGCCGGTATTCGCCGCTTCGCTCCCGGAGCCGCTTTCAGCCTACGGGGCTACCCCGGATCTTCGCGACATCATCAGCTCCGTTTTGCACGAAGAGCTCCAGACACTTTTCGGTGCTCCCCATTCATCGGTCGGCTCTGTCACTAGTATCGTTCGAGAAGAGCTTCAGCAAGCGTTTCGGCCTTAGGTACCCTCTGCTCACCCGCCATCCTTTTCCACCGAGTACTGTCGGCAAACGTATGCAGACAGCTTGCGACGTCCTCCACCTGAGCCTAATTCCACACAGCGTACCCTGAGCCGTATATCGACAACCTCCGACCACCCCAGCGGAAGGCAGATCTCTGGCGGCACCAAATCGGCGGTGCCTGTGTTTGCACTGCGGGGAACCAGACCTTCTGTACCGCCAATGCCCATGTCGACAACTGGAACTGAAGGAATTCCCCATCGACATGCGTCGCCCTCCATTAGGCCAACGACCCCGGGATATTGAATACTAGGTAGCCCAGCAGCGCAAAGCGCCCACTTTCCAGCGACAGTCACGTTCTCCGTCTCCACGCCCACCATCGCTGCAGCCCAGCTCTTCTTGGATGGCGCCGCGTCGATCGCCCAGTCCGCATCGGGAAAACTAAAGACTGCGACGTCTAGGGGTGACGCCGCTTTAAATTGACGCGCCTAAGACCCCTCGACAACGCGATCTGTGAGCGACCGCGACTTGATGGCCCCGATGACAGTTAGTACACGTAGAGATCGATTCTCGCTGGATATACCCGTGGTTCTGGACGGCGATAAGGTTGGCGCATTGGTAGACACTGGCGCTAATTTTGCGATCTTAAGCGGCAGGCTTGCGGCGCGTCTAAAGAAAGTAATGACGCCATGGTCTGGCACGCAGAGTTTCACCGCTGGAGGGCATGTCGTAACTCTGAGTGGCCAGTGCACGGCCAGAGTCCAAATTCGCAACTCCAAGTTTGTTGTCGGCTGCCTTGTGATACCTGACTGCTCCCGCGACTGTATCCTTGGTGTAGATTTTCTCCGGGAGTATTGAGCCATTATCAATCTCCGGAAGCGTACCATCACCTTTTCGTCCAAAAAAGCTGACGATGCTGACATGAAGGATCGCCAACGCCGTGCCCCTCTTGGAATTTCCGCCGAGAGCGTTTCTATTCCACCATGTTCAAGTGTTTTTGTGACTATATATTAACTGCGACGAACTACGGTGGCGGGATGGTGGTTGCTGAGGGCAACCAGTACCTTTTGCTCACCTACGGCATCACCTCGGCGCGGAGGCTCATCCACCTCCGTAACGGCCGATCTGAGCTCCTGGTGACTAACTTCACGAAGGAACCCCGTCATCTTTATCGTGTTACTTCAATCGCATTTGCCGACTCCTTAGCGGACGTTTTTGAATATTTTACGTTCGCAGCAGTTGAAAATGTGCGCCCTTCTCTTGCCCGTCTTGATATTAGTACTGATCTCTCGGAAACATAGCAGCGCGAACTGCATTCTCTCCTCCTGGAATATACAACGCTTATTTCGCGATATTGAAACGACCGCAAATACCTTTTGTGAAGTACCGCATAATTACAGCCGACGATGTCCGCCCTATACGCCAGCAGCAGTACCGCATCTTAACAACGGAACGTGAAGCGATTCAGACACAGGTTCAGGAGATGCTTTGTGATGGTGTCATCCAACCCTCCAGCAGCCCGTGGTCGTCCCCTGTCGTGAAAGTAAAGAAACGGATGGGACCCTTCGCTTCCTGTGTTTATTATAGAAAATTGAGCTACATCACTAAAAAAACGTCTACCCGCTGCCCCGTATCGACGACTAGCTCGACAAATTACCTGCGCTCAGTATTTCTTCTCAATCGACTTGAAGAGCGAGTACTGGCAGACTGAAGTTGATTAGCGGGAACGCGAAAAAAACGGCACTTGTCACCTCAGACGGACTGTATGAGTTTAACGGGCTGTCTTCTGGCGTATGTTCAGCGCCGGCTAGTTTTCAGCGCATGATGGACACTGTGCTTGCCAGCCTCAAATGGCAAATTTGTTTAGTCTACCCCGATGATGTCATCATGTTCTCTGAAACTTCTGTCGAACACCTTCAATGCCTGCGCACAGTGATAGACGCCCTTCGGTCAGCTTACTTAAAGGGACACTGCAGCACTTTTTGCGAAAGTTGGGCTTTCAGCAGAAAGCCATAGTGTTTCATGCTGCGAGTTCGAATATCAGATTAAAATTAGGCAGAAGAAAGCAGAAATAGCCTTTTTCCAGCAGAGATACGCAGCCCGCGCGACAGGGCTCACCGCGGGTCGTGCCCGCCGCCCGTGATTGGCCAAGACGTCGCGTGACGACATTCTGAGGAGCGGGGAAGCTGCCGATGCGGCCCATTCGCTGCGCTGGGTTGATCGCAGCTCTCTGCGGCTTTGTGAATGTCATTATGGCATGCCATTTCCACACGAATGACCATCGGGATTTTTACCGCATGTATCCGTACAAGATACGCCCACAAACGATGCAGCACTTCCGTTGTGGGGAGCGTAGATTTGGCATGAAAACTTGCTTTAGTTACAGGCATTTTGAAAAATAGTGTGTGTAATTATTAGCAGAAACAACATGACCCTCAGCGAAACCTCTGCCCGCATTTTCCTAGGAAGGAAGGGCAGCGAACAATGCCCTAGCCGACTACCTCCGTCCCAGGCCTCTCGCGCCGCCCGAAAGGTCATTGTTTTGAAAAATGAACCCAAAGCTTGGTGTACCAAATCCTGCTTTGAATCCCAGTCATGGTACCTTGGGAAAACGAAGAATGTTATAGAAAGGGTGAAGCAGTACACAGCTACCACCAGACAAATGAACAATAAGCGAAGCGCGGTTGCGGAGCTCTGCAATGCATACGAGGCAGTGCCGGGGCGCGTATTTGGCTTTGCTCGGTACGGTGGCTCCGCAAGGGACAAAACGACAGAAGAGAC
>JAJIZL010032267.1:50611-94242 GCA_023969395.1 Amblyomma maculatum
ATCAAAAGGTATACTTAGTTGGGGGTGCTTTAATGTTTGGAAATTGGTGTGGGAGGTTGTCAACTTTTCTCTCTTCAGCGTTCTAAGCATTCTGCTGCGTCGAATTTATCTAGAAGTGTATCTTTGTGTCATCTTAAGTGCATGGGTCTCCTGGATTTAGGGCCTGTTGCAAATATAAATTTTGAGTCTGAAGGCGTTTATTAGTAGATCATATTGTGACATAATCAGCGTACATATTAAACTGCACCTCTGGTTTTTGAGCTAATTGCCACGCCAAAGGGGTGAATGCGATATTATGCAACAAAGGCGCTAAAATTGGACTCGCGGCACGCCTCTGTTTGAGGTGTAATTGCAGATTTGTTGTCCATTTATCCCGACAGAAAAAATCCTGTTTTTAAGCAGGTTTTGCACCTTCGTTATTACCTGGACGGGAATGACCATACTTTCCATGTTGCTAAGTAGCTTGGCATGCAACACGTTATCGGATGCCTTTGCCACGTCGGTAACCACCACGGTGCGTACAAGGTGGCTATGAGGCGACACATGTACGGCCATTTCGGCTAGTATAGCCGACCCAGTCTCCCTGCCAAGACTTGTACGGAATCCAATTTGCCGAGCGTGGTATTTTTGCTGAATTACCATGACAGGCGGCTGGCTATTATCTTTTCATAAATCTCGGAAATTGTGGGCGTTAGCGATATGGGCCGCAACGATTGTAGGCTTCTATGAGGTTTTCTAGGATTTGGCATTGGTACTACCACAGAGTGTTTCCAGCCGACTGGAATTTCTCGTTATTGCATACCGCAATCATCACATAGGGCAGGCTGTCATTTTTGTCTCCTAAATTCTTCATTATCTATTATGGAACATTGCCATGCCCAGGAGCAGGTTTACCATTAGCTTCTTCGATAGCAGCCAATAACTAATTTGGTAAAAGATGATGTTATCGCCGTTTTATCAACCACATCTGTCGTCTCTCTGGTCATAATGGTATCGGCGCATGCGAACAGCTGCTCATGAGCATGACATCATGCGCTGCTCTGATAGTGGAGCGGTGACACACGGCGACGACCTATCGCACCTGCAGCGCCGCTCCGGTTGCCATGGTAACGGCGAATGCGTACGACTGGCCTCTCCCTGCCACTGAGAATTGCTGGACCGGTAGCCCAGTCTAGCTCTCGTTACAAAACAATCCTGCGCGCTATATGGCGCCCATTCATGCGCCGCCACTCAAAATCCTTCACCTTAAACGAGTGGATCATAATTATGCCACAAATGGTTATTGTGATTGGTGACTCATCTACTGATTCCCACGTGGAGTATAGACTAGTTTATCGAGAGCGAGCAGGAGAGAAGGAAAATACTCTCCAATCAGATTCCTTGCGCCGGCCCATTGTTGCCAGTAACGAGTGGACTGTGCATTCTCACGATTCATGCACAGCAGGGCTGCCTTGTACCTCGGTATATAGTCGTTTGAGAGACGTAAATACCTGTTTAGCGCCCCTTTTAGTAGCAATGTCATCGGGACAGCAATGCGTGATCGTACACTGCACAAACAATCGAAGAAATTGGAAAATTATTGCCGAGAGCGTACGCAAGAAGCATGCAACGATAGTCCGAGTGCGGCAGTATAATATGTTTTTGCTTCACCGCTTTACAGTCTTTCCTGATTTAACTCGCCTATGAACGTTTTGTGTAAGCCAGATAGACGTAATACCAATGACGGACTCACGAATATGATGCCCATTTTACTTCCTCCGCCGTAGTAAACACGCATGCCGGACAGGCCATGCCTCCCGCAAGCCCTCCGCGCCAACTATACGCGGTGGATCTCTTCCGCCAGCGCTAGAAGAGCGTGCTACAATCTGTTCTTCCCTTAAACAATACGCCGACAGCAAAAAAAAACCCTTTCTTGCAGTTCTCTGACCCATGCTGTGTTGTTGATACTTGCAATACAAACAAGTTTCGCAACACATTGCCGCTGGTACGGAGCGCGGCTCATCGTCTGTACGCTGGCTCCGCTGCTAAGGCGTCGCCGAAATTTATATATTTCTTTTACTGATACAATGGGATCGGCAGTAGGGCAGCTCCATGAGAGACTATTTACTCTAGCGCTGAGCAATTTCAAAGTGCATTCGGATGTGCCTTCGATGCGAAACAATTTAGGCCTATCGACGACTTGGGAGTAGCGCTCGGCGAGGGTACCGTCGTCCGCCGCGCCAGCGGGCGGCTCCGCTTTCGTAAGCGATGCTGTATACGCTGATAATTTGTCGCCTTCGTCCATGGTTCAACTGAGAGCGCACGTTTTTCGACGTCTTGCTCAACACTACGTCGTGCGAACGACGTTGCTACGACGTGCGGGACGGGGATAAGATGTTGCGCCTCAGGCTGAACACTGAACACTAAGGCGGCGTAAAGCCATCGATGGATGGCACTTTAGACACTACTTCTTTTATGTGCTCATCGTATATCGAAATGGGTCGCACTTCACGTTACATCAACGTGGCGATAACTGGAAAGCATCTTTCGTAGTATCTGTATTCCGCGTCCGGTAGCTGCCGTACGCTTCATTCGTTGTGTATTTATATGTACAGTTACCATTGCGATTATAAAATACATGAGTCGTGAAAGACAGAACAGATACATCCTCACAGTTGATTAACTTTGATTAATTCGGCCTGGGGAAGCGGAACATAGTCTTTCACAGTCGCCACGGCCGCAAGTGCTGTTTCCAATAGCCGCTGCCATGCCAAACGAATGGTATACGGTTGGCTGGCCAGTTCGAACAAAGCACAAATTAGCACGAAGGTGTCTGACAACTTTCACGAGCACCGCGAGACTGCACTTTTACACTGCCGCATTGCAGCATCAACACGCACAGCACAGCCCAAGATGGCGTCAAGAGGAGCCGGAGCGGACTTTCCCAGTTTGGCTCCTACGAGTCGCCACCATCGAATAGAGATGGCTGCGCCCAGGCATCGAAACTAAAATCGTCTAAATACGGCCAGTCGAATGACAGAGGAACGGACAAGAAACTAATAAATATAAAGAGTACGCGCTAACACTCCTAAAAATTCGTAAGCTGCGAAAGGTGGATTACAGTGCCCACTGAAGCTTACGCGAATGCTTTAGCTACTGATCTTTTACAGCTGCAGACTTTGTTAGTGTAAGATACGTTACACCTGACTATAATGCCAGCCATATTGATTTCTCAGCCAGTTGGGAAAGTAGGCACTAGAGTGACCTGGAGATTTCAGTAGTGTTGCTTAAAAATGCATTTGGAGGTGACCCTGCATGCTCTTAATGAATGCAATAACACGTTCTCCCAATTTTATTTCACAGCCTAAAACACAGCCGTTAAAAACTAGGTGAGCAGGCTGAATCCCGCTACTTACCCTCGACACTCTAAACATAGTAGAGTTTCCCACAGATATAGCGCGTGGCTGCCCTGAATTAACGCTATTTGCAACGGCCTCAGCCTATTAATTGTCGCGCGTACCCCATTAACACAAATACCAGAGGAAAACAAGGCCTCGAAGAAAACACAAAACATCGTGCATTACAGCCCACTTGATGTGTTGGATGAATTTTCCTAAGAGGAATCTAAACACACATCTATACCTCAAATTTATTAAAATCTCTCCTCTCACCATTGAAACCGTCTTGCCTCTCTTGCATTCTCGACCCTTGAAAACAATGACATTTCTTTCCACTTTGTAATCTCCAAACCGATATAGATGCCAGCTCAAAATTAGTTGCGCTGCTTTATGCGCGATCTTGTCCGATAAAAGGCTGGGAGACTACGACAATCGCGCGAAGGCATAATCAATTTTCGCTAAGAGTAACTGATCAGATTTCAAAAAAGGCAAACGTAGAGGAGGGATCAGTATACGTAGGTGGATGGACGAGATTAGGAAGATTGCGGCTATTAGGCAGATGCAGCTGACTGACGACTGGGTTAATTATAGAGATGTGGGAGAGGTCATTGCCCTGCGGTGGGTGTAGTTAGTTTCATGATTATTCTTAAGACTGTGTATGGTAGGGCAGCATACTTGTCTTGTGGTACATACTTAGTACCTCTAAATACACACTCATACCATATATCAGTATTCATAATTTATACAAGGCAACAGGTCCCTTTAAATCACTGGAGGAATGTGCTTCAGTGGTATAGGATTAGAGTCCCTTTTCACAATCCGTGGGTCATGGCTTCAATTCTCAGTTACTGTCCTGATTATATACTCAGCCTGCCTAAATCACTACACCTTTTATGACAATAATATTTGTCATATTGTAACGTAACTTTACACAGAAGGTACTCTGGCACCGAGGAACACCAACAACCCGTCAGGTAAGTACGAAAGCGGAGTACAGTTTCACTTCGTCTTCTTCTCCCAATCGCCCGTTCAATTCTTCTTCGTCGTCTATGAATGGCATGTGTCATTGCCCCCTTCGTAGCAGCATCGCCCCGATGCTGCAAATGCTAATCGATGCGATGAGCTGACAGATAGTACGCTAGGTTGGTATGGGATACTACAACACAAAACGGGGCGCCATCAGTCTCAAGATCAGTCAGCGGGGCGGTCGTGGTAGGGTTTCATCCGGACGACGTGTACAACATCAGTGTACTTGCGTCGACTGCGGCTTGAGGGGTTTTGGGTCGCGGATTCAACTTCGTAAGTAACGTCGCTGAGGTGGTGGAGGATACGGTGTGGGCCGAAGCACCGGCGCTGCAATTTTTCAGACAGCCCACGATGACGAACGGGCGTCCAGATCCTAACATAGTCTCCAGGCAGGTAGGCAGCGAAGCGCCGTCCCTTGTTGTAACGGTCAGCGTCTAGTTGCTGTTGTAGGTATATGCGCTGCCTTGCCAGCTGCCGCGCTTCTTTCTCACGCTGAGTAAACCTAGCGACGTCCAGGTCAAGCTCATGTTCGTCGTCGGTGTATAGGGGCAGCATCGTATCCAGGGGAGTGGTCACTCGACGGCCGAAGACAAGCTCGAAGGGAGTGAGGCGCGTCGTCGCCTGAAGTGTCATATTGTATGCGAACGTGGCATATGGGAGAATTTGATCCCAGGTCTGATGCTCTATATCAACGTACATAGACAGCATGTCGGCCAGAGTGCTGTTTAGCCGTTCCACCAAGCCATTAGTTTGCGGGTGGTATGCAATGGCCCGTCTATGGCTAGTGTGTGTAAGGTTGAGCACAGCCTTAGTCAGGCCGGCCGTAAAAGCTGCCCCGCGGTCGGTAATAATAACCGCCGGAGCGCCATGACGCAATACGATGTCGTGGACAAAAACCTCTGCTACTTCGGCATCAGTTGACTTCAGGAAAGGACCAAGAAGTTGCATCCCCACTTGTTGGAAAGGAGTTTTCGGTGGAGCGATCGGCTGAAGAATCCCAGCTGGTTTCACGGGTGGAGTCTTTCGGCGCTGACAGTCACGGCAGGTTTTAACATAAGGTCGTACTGAAGGTAATAGTTTAGGTCAATAGTATTTCTCCCGAATTGTTGCAAGCGTACGACTAACTCCCAAGTGGCCGGCGGATGGTTCATCGTGACAAGCGCTCAATATGTCAGGCCGTAGGTGCGTAGGTACTACGACTAGAAATACCTCTTTTGATCTTTCAAAATTGCGCTTGTAGATAGCTCCACTCCGTAAAGCGTATGACTGCAAGCCACGACGAAAAACAAGCGGTGCTCTACCACCGCGTCCTTCCAGATAATCGATGAGCGGCGCCAGCTCCGGGTCTTTGCGTTGAAGGTCAGCCATATGGGATTGGGTAATGGCCCCAATAACAGGAAAATTGTCTGCATTTTCCACTGTAGTGGAGTCCAATGGGGCGCGCGACAAGAATTCCGCATCGTGGTGTTTATGTCCAGACTTATAAACAACAGTAACGTCATACTCTTGAAGACGGAGGCTCCAACGAGTCAAGCGTCCAGACGGGTCTTTAAGGCTTGCCAACCAGCACAAGGAATGATGGTCGCTGACAATACGGAAGGGTCGTCCATACAAATACGGTCGAAACTTGCTGATGGCCCAGATTACCGCAAGGCACTCCATCTCCGCTGTCGAACAGTTCGCCTCCGATCGTGAGAGTGTTCGGCTCGCGTAGGCAATAACCAGTTCTACTCCGCCTTGTTGCGGCGTCTTCATCGAAATGGGCGAGTATTGGGGATCTGTGTAGGCGGCTTCTAAGCTCTTGGAAGGCTTGTTCTTGATCGCCTCCCCACAGGAAGGTTATGTCTTCTCTGGGGCCTAGAAGAACAAAGGCCTAGGAATCGCCGAAGTGCCTTTTTGTCGGTGGCGCGTGGAAAATTCCACACTGCGGTAGTCTTCTCGGTATCAGGGAGAACGCCCTGTTGACTGACAACATGTCCGAGAAAGCGTAGTTCCTTGAAAGCGAAGTGGCATTTCTCAGGCTTGATCGTTAGTTTTGCCTTTCAGTGCATGAGAACGATGCGCAACCGGTCCAAGTGTTGCTCGAAAGTAGACAAGAAAATAACATCATCTAAGTACACCAAGCACGACTGCCACTTCAGACCTGATAAAACCGTGTCCATCATACGCTGGAACGCGGCCGGTGCAGAGCAAAGACCAAACGGAAGCACCTTAAACTTGTATAGGCTGTCGGGCGTCAAAAATGCAGTCTTCTCTCGATCTCTCTGATACACCTCGATTTGCCAGTATCCGCTTTTGAAGTCGAATGAGGAGAAGTACCTGGCGTCGCTCTCCTCTCCTCCTCCTGATCGGGCCTCAAGTCGGGGCTAATTTTAACGTTTTGCAGAGCATGACAAGGTGCGGCATCTTCTTTAAGGTTCGCCCCGGCGGTGCATAAATGAGGCAAGGCAGTAATATCGTGAAGGACGGCAACAGCCGTGTCCTTGGCTAGATGCCGCACCTCCTTAGCGAAATTTGTCAGAAGGGCAGCAGCACAACTGTCCTCGAGTTGTACGAGTTCTCGAGCAACGGCTAATTCCTTTTCGAGTAGTAGCGGAAGATGGCCATCCACGATGCCCTCGTAATCGTGGAACAAGTCAGGCTTTAAAAGAATCAGCACACTAGACCGTGCAGGAACCCTCACGTCAACGTCGACTATACGCAAAGCGGTCAGACCCGGATCCTCGTTTTCAATGCGCGCCACGGCTCGTTTCGTCGAAAAGTAAAGACGCGCTTCTTTCAGATCAATGACAGCGCCGTTGATCTGCAGGAATTCTAGACCAAGAATCAAGTCTTTCGAACACTCCGGAAGCAGCATGAATTCTCCGACATATACAAAACCACGGATGTTGACCCGCGCTGTGCACCTGCCTGCAGTTTCAATCAAGGACTTCCTGCCGTGGGAATTTTTGGGCAGGACATATGCGTCAACACTTTCTTCAATTCCCGGGTGAGACCACGGCTCATCACTGAATAGTCGGCACCAGTGTCGAGTAACGCGGTGACATTCACTCCATCAATTTTTACGCACAAATCGGAGGTAGTATGCCGGATGCTGTGGCTACCTGACACAAGCGAAATTTCGTCGGGTCGGCGTGACGATGACGGAGGAACTTCACATTTCCCAACATAAGCGAGCGTGCCTTCGAAGGTCGCTGGTGTTAGTTTTGCTGGCGAGGGCTGGGAGAACGGCGTCCGCAATAGTTAGGACTTGCCGAACGGTAGCTCGTCGGAGATGTAGACCGACGCTCCTGGTAACCGGACGTGATGCGATACTGTCGCGCAGCAAGGTCGCTTGCGATCTCATGAGGCCGTTCGCCATTCCGAGGGTAGGGGTCCTACGAGGCGAAACCTCGCATATTGACGCGGCGGTACGGGCACGTCCGGTAAAGGTGACTGGCTTCACTGCAATGATGGCACAAGGGCCGACGATCCCGGGGCCACCATACTTGACTTTTACGGGGTCGCTGGTAGATTGGCGGAGAGGAGTAGCGAGGCTCCATGCGGCTCCATGTGAGGTCCTCCATACGAGGACCCTGCGGCTCCATTGCTTGAGCTGCGGCGTTGATACTATGGTCCGGCGGGGGAGCCTTACGTAGGACGGACGCGCAGGTGGGTCTCGCGTCGAACGTTTGGTGGGGAACGTCAGCAACTAGCTCAGTTGCCATACGCACCTCGTCCCGGACGACTTCAGCCAGTGAAGGAAACGATGTTGTGTTAGAAGGCATCCGGAGCGCTTGCAGTTCCTCCCGCATGACAGAGCGGATGAGATTGCGTACTGCGTCCTTGTCACTGCTGACATGCACAGGGGGTGCGTCGGACCCAATGATGTTCACGCCACGGTTGTACTGACGGGCTTGGTGTTCCAGCGTTGTCTCCATGATCGCAGCCTCGCTGAGAAACGCCGCCACAGTGCGTGGTGGGCGGCGCACCAGTCCGGCGAAAAGTTCTTGCTTAACGCCCCACATCAGCTTCTTACCTTCTCACATTTGCGGGTCTGCACGCTTGAAGAGGCGTGTCATATCCTCGAAGAACATACGCACGCTCTTGTTCTGGCGCTGACTGCACGAGTGTAGCGCAGCTTCTGCTCGCTGCCGGCGGTCGGCACTAGGAAAAGTGGCTATCAAGTCACGACAGAAGGCTGCCCAGGATGGAAAGAAAGCCTCATGGTTTTCAAACCATGTCCGTGCAGACCCTTCAAGAGCGAAGTACACGTTGCGGAGCTTACGCTCATCAGTCCACCCGTTGTAACGAGCGACTCGCTCGTAGGTCTCAAGCCAGTCCTCGGCATCCTCGAACACGTCGCCATGAAAAGAGGGGGCTTTCGCGCCTGAGCTCAAAGGAAGATAAAGAAGCAGGTAGCCCGCTGTCTGTTCCTGCAGTGACTGGATTTATTCGCTGTGTTTAACTTATTATTCGCCTTGGGCGGCTTTTGTCGCTGAACAAGGACCTTTTGTAGGGCTCACCCTGGCACGGCCCTAGCTTCGTTGTAGGGCAGCTCATCCCCGGTGGCCGCAGGCCACAGGGCCTCTTACCAGCGAGGCCTAGCATGGCCGCCTCGAACAAAATCCACGGCCGGTCACCAAGCCCTGCAGACGCCTCTGGTGGCCTAGCCCTGGCGGGGAGCTCTGGCTCTCGGGACGGACCTCTACCACCTGGACAACTGCAGGCGCATCATCACGACGCTCATTCTTCCCTGAACTCTGAGCTGCGGGCTCTATCGGATGATGCACCTGCCGGTAACACACATCAGTCTTCTCCGGACTCGGCGTCTGTTCTCCGGACCGTATTCAACTCGGCAGTTCTGCGAAGGCCATGGCCCTCCACGAGGGTATAATAGCAATGATCCTGAACGCACTGCACAAAGTACAGGCCACTGTTCGTGCAGGGCTTATCACGGCCGTCGGCGAGCTATACCGAGAATCATCAAGGTACTTCGCTGTTGCAGTTGGCGAGCGTGGACGTTCAGATGTCCTTTTCGCCACTTTACGCGATAGAGACCCCGAAGTTGAGGCCCTCAAATCATTGGTTGCGGAGCAACGTGTGCGGCTCCTGTGGAAATTTGCGGGTTCTCCGAAGTAGAACAGCGGCTCCTAGATCCTTTGCGTCCGTGGTGCGCGAGCAGCCTACTCAGGATACTTCGGATGCCGCCAGCTGCGTCCCTGTAACTCCGTCTGCTGGTCCTATTGACTCTTTTGGCACCTTGTCCTCTGTGATCCCCAGTCCTGACCACGTCATGTTTTTGTCACCCATCCAGCCATCCGACTCTGCAGGCCGTGTTGTGGACACCGTGCTCAAGGCTAACATCGATCCTGAGGCTGAAGGCATCGGAGCAGTTACTTTGCGACGCACTCGGCGCGGGGTCACAGTCGTTCCCAAGGATCGCTCAGACCTCGAACGCATTAAGGAGGCGATCAACCGTACTGAGGTGACCCGCACTTCGATGGCTGTTCGAGTGCCGCAGCAGAGAAATCCTCATGTGAAACTTGCCGGAGTAGACGCGGGCGTTAGCAAGGACGATCTGATTGCTCCCCTAAACCACCGGAACGCATCGCGGCAACTGGACCCTGCCACTTGTAAGGTGCATGTTTCGTATAAAGAAAAAGGCGGAACTTATGCACATATTATTGAAGTGGACCCGGCTGCGTTTCGCCGCCTGATGGCAGCCAGAAGTGTCATTGTAGGCTGGACCTCAATCGCAGTCTTTGAGGATTTGCACGTTCCCCTTTGCACGCACTGCTCAGAGTATGGTCATGGGCTGAGCCGCTGCCCACATGCGGACGACCTCTCAAAAGCTGTCTGCACACGCTGTGCTGGACCTCACCGCGTCACATCTTGCAGTGTACGTGCGCGGGACTCCGCTGTTTGTTGCGCCGCATGCCGTGAAGCCGGGCAAGCCGGAACGTGCTCAGTTTTAAAGGATAAGGTAGCCCGTGTTCGCGCCCGAACTAATTATGGCGGGACACCTTAAGCACAAACAACAGTCAAAAAGTGCACCGCCGGCTTCTACCATGGTTGCATGGCAGTGGAATTCCAGAGGCTTTCGTCAGAAAAAGGCAGGTCTGCAGCTACTCGTAGTCTCGCGGACGCAAACCAGATGTTATCGCCCTCCAAGAAACGAACTGCACACCAACACTCACAGGATATTCAACATTCACGCAACAAATATTGGATCCCTACGAAACACCACGCATAGCCATTTGGTTAACAATGATATGACCGCGATTGATTGCTCAATGGCACAACACTCACACATTTCACACGTTTTGCTCGAGCTCCTGCCTAGAGAAAGAGGCCATGGCAGTGTATTTGTGTTGAATGTTTACAGTCCTCCCAAAACGGGCAAGAGGGCGTATTTGAAGAGCTCTTTCACGACGCCCTCAAGATTGCGAAGCCACGTGAGAATTCTTTACTTATTATGGGTGATTTCAACGCGTCCCATCCTTCGTGGGGCTACAAAACAGAAACTCCCAAGGGCCGTAAGTTGGCCCTAGCTATTGCCCGCACCCAACTGATTCTTTTGACTGAAACCGACCATCCCACCCGTATGGGCAACAGCGTCAACCGGGACACTAGCCCGGACCTGACACTAGTTCGCACGCAACATGCGTGCACGTGAACCAACCTAGAAGAGTCTCTGGGCAGTGACCATTTTATCCTTGAGACGGCGATGCAAGTGCGAGTGGGCCGCGTGTCTGGTCAATCACTGCGCCTCACGGACTGGGACGCCTTCCGAAAACAGACTTGCTTTGAAAGAAGGCGAGCGACTCTCTTTGGCTGAATGGGTGTGACAGCTTCAGATTTATTTAAAGAACGCCACCTCTGTAGTGAAGGCCACAGAAAAGGCACCTGAGATCGACCCGCACCTCCTCCATCTGTGAGAAGCTCGAAGAGGACTTGTCCGAAGATGGCGGAAGCAGCGACACAATCGTAAGCTACGGAAACGTATAGCGGAACTTACAATTGCGGCAGAGCGCTATGCGGAAGAGCTCACGAGTTCCAACTGGCACATGCTCTGCACAAGGCTGCAGGGAACACTCGGAACGGCCAAAACGCGGTCACTCCTCCGAGGCCTTCTCGACCCGTCCAAGACCAGAGAGGAAACCTTTAAAGCGGTTGCCAAACTCCTCCATAAGGAAGCGAAAGATAGCACTGCACTGCTGCATGCCCTGGAGGCGCGCTATATACTGACGGGTTCCAGACCGAAATATAGAGACTACCCCCATCAAAATGCGTATTCACTCCTGGACGAGGACATCACGGAATCAGTGGTTCGAGCAGTACTCGCGAGCCTGAGAAGGAGCACTGCCCCTGGGGCGGATGGTATTACATATAAGATGCTCCAGACCCTTGACGACGAATCAATAACTGCCTTGACCAGTTATTATAATGACGTATGGAAGACCGGTACACTCCCGCAAGAATGGCGTCATGCTGACATAAATTTAATTCCGAAACCAGGCAAGCAGCTCGCCCTCCAGAATGGTCGACCCATATCCTTGACGTCGTGTGTTGAGAAACTGATGGAGCATGTAGTGCTCCGGCGGCTGCACCCACACTTGGAAACCAACATCTTCTTCCCTGACACCATGTTCGGGTTCCGGCCGCATCTCTCTACTCAAGATGTTCACCTTCAGCTTAAAGAGGAAGTGATAGATCATCCCGGCAGGACCCAGGCCGTGCTGTCCTGGCCTTAGACCTGAAGGGGGCCTTTGACAACGTGTCGCACGATGCCATATTGGAGGGCCTAGCGAGTTCATATTGTGGTCAACGAACTTATGATTACGTTAGGGCTTTCCTCATAGATCGAACTACTACCCTGGGTATCGGAGACGTACGCTCTGAACCGATACGTCTCACTGGTCGAGGCACCCCACAGGGTTCGGTGTTGTCGCACACATTGTTCAACGTGGCGATGGCAGGACTTCCTCCGCTGCTGTCCAGAATTTCTGATCTGCATCATGCGCTCTATGCTGAAGACTTCACATTATGGATCACCAAAGGATCTGACGGCCACATCCAAGACAGCCTTCAAGAAGCAATTGAAATGACACAGCAGTACGCAACTGAGCGCTGGCTTACATGCGCGCCTGAGAAATCATAGCTGCTTGTGATTCGTGCACGAGCGAGGACCCAAGTAGTCGACCGGGAAATCGACTTGCATCTCGAAGGAATGCCCATCCCTAGAGTGGATCGACTAAGGGTCTGGGCCTGTATCTGCAGAGCAACGGCAGAGCGACCTACACTATACAGCTGCTGAAGAAGCAATTCGCGCAGGTGGCGCACTTGATCCGCCGTACTTCCAACAGACATGGGGGGCTCACGGAAAGGAATACATGCGAATCGTGCAGGCGCTATTAATTAGCCGTATGACGTTTCACGCCCCTTGTCACAAGTTCAATCGAACTGAACTCAATCATCGGAACATCTTTCTACGATCGGCAGTGAAGACAGCCCTCGGACTTCCCTCGTACACCTCGACGCATCGCCTGCTTCAGCTTGGCCTCCACAACACCGCAGAAGAGCTGATAGACGCCCAAAGAGCCGACAACACCGCTGCAACAGAGGAACCATGCCTACTCGCCCAAACTGGCAGCTAAGATCAGGGTCGCGCCAGTCCCAAAGAATATGGACCCCGCACTCCACACTGGTCGTAGGACCGCTAGAGTCACGGCACTCCTGCGCCAGTACAGAGGTGTCAAACTGTTTCATACGTCGACGAGGCGAGATATCCATCGGACACAGACGCTATGGCACTAGCTGTTACGGACGCCAACGGCTCAATTAAGATTACGGGCTCCGTTCGTGGTAGGAACTCGAGCACGACGGCTGAGGAGACTGCCACAGCGGTAGCACTCGCCTTCATACACCACATGGACACATGTTACAAACATCCCACCAGTCCGACATACACAATAATCACAGATTCACAAGCTGCGTGTCGCGCCTTCGCGAAGAATACATTATCTTTCGAGGCTTCACGCGTGCTCTGACCTATAAACTATGATACCTTTCCCATTGTTAAAATTGGTTGGACTCCTGGTCACTCCTCCCTTCCTGGCAACGAGAGTGCGCACGCGCTCGCCCGAGCAGCAACCTTCCGGGCGCTGTCGACGGAAGCGGAGGGGGAAGTAGACACAGAGGACGCCAGCACAGTTTCACAGTCTTACACCCACATTACACTATATTACCATACACAAAGAAGAACTCTGCCACCACCGCACCCAACACTCACCAAGGCCGAAGCTGTGGCATGGCGACAACTGCAGACTCACACGTATACAAATTTGTACCACAAACATTTGTTCTTCCCCACCCGCTACCCAGATAAATGCCCCACCTGCCAACAACGCCGACCTACACTATATCATTCTGTTTGGGCCTGCCCAAAGCCGCCCGGCGGCATTCCACCTGTACCTCACCCCACCCTCTCATCTTGGGAAAATGCCTTGTCCCGCACGGAGCTGACCGAACAACGCCGGCTAATCGAGCGGACCGAGAGGATTGCCGTGGGCCATGGGCTTATGGACTGATTTGTATTTATTCTTTCTGAGACCGTTTTATTCGCAACAACCCGCAAGACCAGCGACAGCTGTTCTGGCGGGCCTGCAGGATTAAGGCGGCACATGGAGCCCTGGAGTGAGGGCTCCACTCAGGAAGAAAAGGTAGTTTATGTAATAAATGTTTTTTCTCCTCCTCCTCCTCGCGGCTGATGACACAGGAGGTGCGTGGGAAGCCTGCTCTCACATGTCATTGCAGCAGGTTCTACGGCCGTCTGAGGCTGCGTCGTCCTGGTAGCGGCCGGAAGAGTCCGAATTCAGGGGGCTCTCCACGGAGGCGGCTGCCGAGGCGTTGATGTACGGGGGTAAGCTCCGTAGTGACAGGTTGAGTATGCAGGACTGGATCGATACCCGGCAATGCCTCCACCAGATTTGTAACGTAATGTTACACAGAAGGCACTCTGGCAGTGAGGAACACCACCAACCAGTCATTTAAGAGCGAAATCGGAACACAGTTTCGCTTCGTCTTCTCCCAATCGCACGTTCAATTCTTCTTCGTCGTCTATGAATGGCATGTGTCAATATTACAGCCTTATGGAGAAAATTTAGTGTTAATATTGACACGTGCATTAGAGCTAAAAGAAGGAGCGAAATGGGACGAAGTAGGTGACGTTGAAGTGTACGCCCCATTCCTGGTGCCCTCGTTCGTTGGTTCAGCTGTCTCAGTGCTGTCGCTCAGCGGCCACAGTAGTTTTTATGTAACAACTGTTACACATCTGGTGGAATCATGCTGGGCAACGCTTCCCGACCAGCGTACGCCTACAGGATAAGAACACGGAGCTCACACCCGTTCATCAGCGCCCTAGCCACCGCCTCCGCGGCCAGTAACCTGAATTCGGACCTCTTACCACCCCGACGAGGACGACGCAGCCTCGGCCGACGGTTCCACCGGAAATGGCCCCTGCGCCCATCCTCTACCACACGCTGCGAACACCGCCATCTTTTCACAGCGATGTATACGAAGATGCGGAGGACTGGTTGGACACCTTTGAGCGGGTCGCGCGCTACAACGGCTGGAGCGACGACCGTAAGCTCCATAACATGTTTTTCGCGCTTGGAGACTCCGCTAGGACATGGTTCAAGAACCACGAGAACAACATGTCCACCTGGGAAACATTTCGCCTAAATATCCTAGCTACATTCCCCAATGCAGAGCGCCAGGAGAAAGCGGAAGGTGCGCTTCACTCCCGCAACCAGCGCACCAACGAAAGCGTCCGCATATATGTGGAGGACGTGACGCGCCTCTTCAAGCGTGCCGACCCCGCCATGGCGGAGAAGAAGCTACGCCACCTCATGCATGGGGTCAAGCAGGAGCTTTTTGCCGGTTTTATGCGCAGTCCACAGCGTACTGTTGCCGAATTCCTTACTGAGGCGACCACCACGAAAACAACGCTCTTGCAACGAGCCAGGCAATACAATCGGCATGAGAGCACGCTTGGCCCTGCTGTTTCTTCGGTGTCGCTTGGGAGCGATGTGGCCGCTTTACGTGATCCAATGAGTTCTATCGTCAGGGAAGAACCACAAGCCCTCCAGCTGCTTCTATTACATCGCTGTCGGAAGTCGTCCGGGACGAGGTGCGCCTAGCAGCGCAGCATTAACTCCCTGAGGATCCCAGCGAGATTGAGGTCCGACCTACCTATGCATCCGTCCTCTGCGGGCGCCAGCATCTGGCTACGATGTCAATACCGTCAATACCACGACTCAAGCAGTGCAGCAGTCTGGTTTTGCCAGGGTGCCTGCTCGACAAGCCTATCAGCGGACACGGAAATGTGAAGTGTAGCATGCACCAGACCGGTGGCCCCTCTGCTACCACTGTAGTGAGGTGGGTCATCTTTACAGGGTTTGCCCATGACGCCGAGTAGGCCTGCGTAGTTTCGCTCCCGATGATCTTTGCCCACGGAATGGCGAACGACCATTCGAAATCGAAGCTCACCTGTCGGCTCGTCAGAGGTCTGGAACATACGGCCGTTAGCCAAGCATCGCATCGTCATCGATTCAGCCACGCCACCAGTTTGTCAGCGTCCATACTGTGTTTGGCTAAAGAGCGGGAGGCTATTAGAGTGCAAGTCGATGAAATGCTTGCAGACATCGACTTGCAGACGATGTCATACAGCCGTCAACAAATCCGTGGGAGTCGCTGGTTGTCCTGGTGAAAAAGAAAGACAACACATTACGATTCTGCGTTGATTACAGGAAACTGAATCAGGTTGTTAAAAAGGACATGTACCCACTACCCAGGATACATGATGCGCTTGACCGACTCCGAGACGCCAGGTTTTTCTCTTTTTTAGATCTGAAAAGCGGATATTGGCAGGTCGAGGTGGACGAGCGAGACCGCGAGAAAACAATTTTCGTGGCGCCCGACGGTCTGTACAAATTTAAGGTGCTCCCGTTTGGGCTTTGCTCTTCGCCGGCCACGTTTCAACGCATGATGGACAGTGTTTTAGCTGGTCTGAAGTGCCAGTCATGCCTTGTGTACCTGGACGACGTAGTCATCTTTTCGTCTAGTTTCGAACAACACTTGCAGCGATTGCGCATTGTCCTTCAAGCTCTCCAGTCTGCGCAATTACCTATCAAGCCAGAGAGATGCCATTTCGACTTCGAAGAGCTCCGTTTTTTGGGACATGTGGTCAGCGCGCACGGTGTTCTCCCAGATCCCAACAAGACTTCCGCCGTCTCCAGTTTCCAGTTTTTTCTTGTACTAATTTTATTTAGCATCAACACTGATTATACAGTACTCGTGATGCTGCAGAGTGCTAGCAAAAAGCCTGCGATGGCTTGACAAAGGCTAGCACCCCGCTTACAGTTGCAATACAGCAGCGGACAAAACGCAACAAAACAAGAAAAAGCCATTATAAACATAACGACGGCTTTACATATTACAAAGTACATTTAGAGGATAGGACTAATATTGGGTGGTACAGAACTGCATGTGATAACAATATTTTGATTTGAGGACATTTACTGTTGTATAGATTAGCTGGACTTGTTAACAGAGGAATTAAGAGCTTGTGGTAGCATGTACATCAACATTTGGCGGCCATAGTTGGTACGGGTATGGGGAATCTTCCAAATCTGACTGCTTCGTGTGCCATACGTTTTTTCAACTGGAGTCAGCGTTGCAAGTGTTTCAAGGAAAGGGTCACCATTTATACGATAAGTATGACAACGTTTTAGCAGAATTGCGTTGAACAGGTTCGGTAATGGTTCTAATCTAAGGTCATGAAATATAGGTTCTGTGTGTGCGTCATAAGGTTCATTAGAAATGATTCTTACAGCTTTTTTTGTAGTCGATAGATTTTGGACAGGTTTGTGTAGGAATTGTTCCCCATACCTAATAACCATACGATAGCGTAGACATGAAAAGGGAGTTGTATAAGAGCAATTTAATGTGCTTTGGCAAAAAATAACGAAAGCATGCAAGAATACCTACTATTCGCGAAAGTTTGGAGTGAACAAGGTCAGCATGCGCGTTCCACTGCATATTCTCTTGAAAAAGAACACCTGACATTTTTATAACTGGTACCAAATCTATGACCGAAAGACCTAGTCGAAGGACAATATTGGAATTAACTGGCTTATTTTTAGGGCGAAAAAGAACTGATTTTGTCTTCGAGACGTTTATAGTTAAAGAATTAGTTTGACTCCAAGTGTTTAGTACATCAAGCACTTCATTCGCTTTTTTAACAAGCAGGGGTAAACTGTGATAGGCTTGTATCCTCGGCATAAATAACAAATGAAGTGTGTAAATCTATGTTAAGAAGGTCGTTAATATATAGGTTGAAAAGCAGCGGCCCGAGAATACTTCCCTGCGGAACACCGTGTAATAATAGTTTTAAACTGGAGCAAGATTTATTTATGTGTACCCTTTGTTGGCGGTGTTGTAGGTAAGACTTAATGAGAGATGGAAAACAGCCTCTGAAACCATAATATTGCAATTTTTTTAATAGCGTGGTGTGATTTATTTTGTCAAATGCTTTTGAATAGTCTACAAATATTCCAAGTGTATAAAATTCACGATCAAAAGCATTAGGAATGATTTCTTTTTGCGCCAGCAAGGCGCTTTCTGTGTATCGTTTTTTTGTAAACCCAAACTGATATTGTGTCATGATGTGATGCTTGGTTAGGAATGAGCTCATTCGAACGTGTATTAGTTTTTCAACGACTTTGGAGAAAACAGGGAGTGTTGAAATGGGCCTGTAGTTAGACATGTTGCGATTCTCACCATCTTTAAAAATGGTGGTAACTTTAGCCACTTGGAGTTGGCGAGGAAATTGACCGCAGGAAAATATTTCATTCATAATACACATTCATAATGAATGACACATGCCATTCAAAGACGACGAAGGTTTGAACGGGCGATTCGGAAAAGACGACGAAGCAATACGGTGCTTGGCGACAGGAGTACGACCGACCTTCGAGCCTGTGGCGAAGCAGTCTGCGAAATCGCTCAGAAGAGCCGAGAGACGATTCCTTTGATCGGGCCTCAAGTCGGGGCTAATTTTAACGGTTTGCAGAGCATGACAAGGTGCGGCCTCTTCTTTAGGGTTCGTTCCGGCGGTGCATAAATGAGGTAAGGCAGTAACATCGTGAAGGACGGCAACAGCCGTGTCCTTGGCGAGATGCCGCATCTCCTTAGCAAAATTTGTCAGGAGGACAGTAGCACAACTGTTCTGGAGTTGTACGAGTCCTAGAGCAACGGCTAATTCCTTCTCGAGTAGTAGCGGAAGGTGCCCATCGGCGATGCCCTCGTAATCGTGGAACAAATCATGCTTTACAAGAACCAGCACACTAGAACGTGCCGGAACCCTCACGTCATCGTCGACTATACGCAAAACGTTCAGACCCGGATCTTCGTTTTCAATGCGCGCCACGGCTCGTTTCGTCGAAAAAGAAACACGCGCTTCTTTCAGGTCAATGACAGCGCCGTTGGTCTGCAGGAAGTCTAGACCAAGGATCAAGTCTTTCGAACACTCAGGAAGCACGATAAATTCTCCGACATACACAAAACCACGGATGCCGACCCGCGCTGTGCACTTGCCTGCAGGTTCAATCAAGTGACTTCCCGCCGTACGAATTTTCGGGCCGGACCAATTTGTCAAAACGTTCTTCAATTCTCGGGCGAGACCACGGCTAATTACAGAATAATCGGCACCAGTGTCGAGTAACGCGGTGACATCCACTCCATCAATCGTTACACACAAATCGGAGGTAGTATGCCGGATGCTGTCGCTACCTGACACAAGTGAAATCTCGTCGGGTCGGCCTGACGATGACGGAGGATCTTCACATTTCCCGACATCAGCGACCCTGCCTCCGAAGGCCGCTGGTATTAGTTTTCCCGGCCAGGGCTGGGAGAGCGGCGTCGGGAAGAGTGGGGACTTGTCGAACGGTTGCTCGTCGGGGACGTAGACCGACGCTCTTGGTAACCGGACGTGACGGGGTACTGTCGTGCTGCAAGGTCGCTTGCAATCTCAGTGGGCCGTTCTGCATTCCGAGGGTAGAGGCCCTCCGAGGCGAAACCCCGCATGTTGACGCGGCGGTACGGGCACGCCCGGTAAAGGTGACTGGCTTCACCGCAGTGATAGCACAGGGGCCGACGATCCCGGGGCTGCCATACTTGACTTCTACGGGGTGGCTGGTAGATTGGCGGAGGGGAGTAGCGAGGCTGCATGCGGCTCCATGCGAGGTGCTCCATGCGGGGACCCTGCGGCTCCATTGCTGGAGCTGCGGCGTTGATACTATGGTCTGGCGGGGGAGCCTTACTCAGGACGGACGCGTAGGTGGGCCTCGCGTCAAACGTCTGGTGAGGAACGCGCTGCTGGGGAACAACGTCAGCAACTTGCTGAGCTGCCATACGCACCTCGTCCCGGACGACTTCAGCCAAGGAAGGAAAAGATGCTGTGCTGCAAGGCATCCGGAGCGCTTGCAGTTCCTCCCGCACGACCGAACGGATGAGATTGCGTAGTGAGTCCATGTCACTGCCGACGTGTACTGGGGGTGCGTCTGACCTAATGATGTTCACGTCACGGTTGTACTGACGGGCTCGGTGTTGCAGCGTTGTCTCCATGGTCGCTGCCTCGCTGAGAAACTCCGCCACAGTGCGTGGTGGACTGCGCACCAGTCCCGCGAAAAGTTCTTGCTTAACGCCCCGCATCAGGTGACGCAGCTTCTTATCTTCTGACATTTGTGGGTCTGCACGGTTGAAAAGGCGTGTCATGTCCTCAAAGAACATACGCACGCTCTCGTTCTGGCGCTGAATGCGTGAGTGTAGCGCAGCTTCTGCTCGCTCCCGGCGGTCGGCGCTAGGAAACGCGGCTTTGAAATCACGACAGAAGGCTGCCCAGGATGGGAAGGAAGCCTCATGGTTTTCAAACCATGTCCGTGCAGACTCTTCAAGAGCGAAGAACACGTTGTGGAGCTTACGCTCATCAGTCCACCCGTTGTAACGAGCAACTCGCTCGTAGTTCTCAAGCCAGTCCTCGGCGTCCTCGAACACGTCGCCATGAAAAGAGGGGGGTGTTCGCGGCTGATGACACAGAATGTGGGTGGGAAGCCTGCTCTCAGATGTCATTGCAGCAGGTTCTACGGCCGTCTGAGGGTGCGTCGTCCTGGTAGCGGCCGGAAGGGGTCCAAATTCAGGGGGCTCTCCACGTAGGCGGCGGCCGAGGCGTTGATGTACGGGGGTAAGCTCCGTATTGACAGGTTGATTATGCAGGACTGGATCGATACCTGGCTATTCCTCCACCAGATTTGTAACGTAACGTTACAGAGAAGGCGCTCTGGCACTCTGGCACCGAAGAACACCAACAGCCAGTCAAGGCAGCACAAAAGCGCAGCACCGTATTGCTTCGTCGTCTTTTCCGAATCGCCCGTTCAAACCTTCGTCGTCTTTGAATGGCATGTGTCAATATACTCTAAAACTGGAGCTATAATAATAGTAACATACTTAAGTGGCTAAATCTGTAAGCCATCTATATAAGTGCAATTAGAATTGTTTAAAGACATGATTGTAGACACGACCTCATCTGCAGTTACTGGAGATAAAAATGCACTATCTTCTGTTCGTTGGTGCATAAAATCTGTACAGCTGGTGTCATGATGGCTATTTCCTACTGATGTGAAAAAATCATTAAAAGCTACAGCTAAGTTTTCTCCACCAAGAGTTGTACCATTTACCATTTACCCATGCACAACTGACAAGAAGGCCCTCCGACGTTTTCTGTGCCTCTGCTCTTATTACCGCCGCTTTGTTAAAGATTTTTCGCGCCTAACTGAGCCATTGACAGCCTTGACTCAAGGTGTTACACCCTTTTTATGGGGGAGTGCCCAAGACAAAGCCTCAAGGAACTCCGTCGCCGCCTGCAAAGTCCACCGATGCTGGCTCATTTTGACGAGAATGCAGACACAGATATCCACACTGACGCCAGCAATGTCGGCCTCGGAGCGATCCTCATACAGTGGCAGGATGGTGCAGAACGAGTCGCTGCCTACTCGAGCCGTAGACTTTCTCGTCCAGAAAGGAACTATTAGACGACTAAAAAAGAGTGTGTTGCCGTCATCTGGGCTCTGAGTAAGTTCCGACCCTACATCTATGGATTACCGTTTCGTGTTGTCAGTAATCATCACTCGCTATGCTAGCTAGCCAGCATTAAAGATCCTTCTGGACGGTTGGCCAGGTGGAGCCTATGGTTACAGGATTATGGCATGACAGTCGTCTGTAAGTCGGGCTGGCAGCCCGAAGACGCAGACTGTTTATCACGAGCGCCCATGGAACCGGCTACGCAAGGCATCACCGAATATTGCCCTATCCTTTGTGCCGTTAGCTTCTCCCGTATGGCGCAACTTCAACGGACCGACTCTGAGTTGTCGCCTCTCATTGAGTACCTGAAGGGTGTTAATGCTAGTGTACCTCGTTTGTTTCGTCGTGGGCTGCGGTCCTTCACTCTGAGGCGTGGAGTGCTCTACAAGTACAACTTTGACAGCACCAGGGAAACGTTTCTGCTTGTTGTCCCATCCCAGTTGCGGCCCGAAATCTTGAGCGCTTGTCATGATGGACCATCCGCCGGCCACATGGGGATCAGTCGCACACTGGCAAGGATTCGGTTGAAGTACTACTGGCCCAATTTACTACCATCAGTGCGTAAATTTCTAGCAACATGACGGGATTGCCAACGGCCCAAATCTCCTCCTATGAGGCCAGCTGGATATCTGCAGCCTATTGCACCCCCAAAGACCCGTTTTCAGCAAATTGGCATAGACCCCCTTGGCTCTTTTCCGAAGTCGTTCACTGGAAAACGGTGGATTGTGGTCGCGACGAATTCCTTGACACGGTACGCTGAAACTGCGTCACTTGCAAGTAGTACTGCTGCTGAAGTCAACCGAATTCTTTGTCCACGACATTGTCCTGCGTCATGGGGCTCCTGCAGCTATCGTTACCGACCGTGGAGCTATATTTACGGCTCGCTTCACTCAGGCTGTACTGAAGCTCACGCATACCAGCCATAGACGTACAACAGCCTACCGCCCTCAGACAAATGGCTTGGTGGAACACCTCAACAGGACTTTGACTGACATGCTTTCCATGTATGTTGATGCCGAGCACAAAACATGGGACCACATTTTCCATACGCAGCATTCGCGTATAATACCGCGCAACAAGAAACGACGCGGTTCACTCCGTTTGAATTAGTCTTCGGTCGCCACGTAACCACCCCCCTAGATGTTATGCTACCCGTGGACCTCCCTGACAGTGAGACTGAACCTGACGTCGATATCGCCACTTATGTTTAGCGCGCGGAAGAAGCGCAGCAACTGGCCAGACAGTGTATTCATCGCCAGCAGCAGATCGATTCTGACCGCTACAACCTTGGACGCCGCTACGTTACCTACAACCCGGGCGACTATATGTGGATCTGGACGCCCGTTCGTCGCTGCGGGCTGTCCGAAAAGTTACTGCACCACTACTTCGGCCCTTACCTTGTCCGCCGCCTCAGCGACGTAACGTATGAAGTTGTACCAGTCTCACCGGCTCATTTATTGCACAACGGCAAGCGCAGTGACGTTGTGCATGTGGCGCGAATGAAGCCATACTACGAGCGAACCCCCGACTAAATTTCAGGCTGCATGTAGTCTATTCAGTGATGCTAGACTCGTGGTGTAACTCTTGAACGCTTTTTCTCCCCGCTCTTCTGTCTGACGGTAACACCGCATCGGGGCGATGCTCCAGACGAGGGGCCAGTGACACGTGCATTAGAGCTAGAACAAGAAGGAACGAAATGGGACGACGTAGACGACGTTGAAGTGTGGGCCTTGTTCCTGGTGCCCTTGTTCGCTGGTTCAGCTGTCTCAGTGCTCTCGCTCAGCGGCCACAGTAGTTGTTTCTGTGTAACAACTGTTACAATATTAAATCGAGTTTCAATCGCTGTCATTCTACACCTAAATTTGTGCTGTCATAATCCTCTCTGCCAGTCTTGAATTGGAATGACAACAGGGACATCTTTTGATATAAACACCCGGTCTAACACTGCCGCATTAATAAAGCCGATAACTGCATTTACCGACGTGGCCGCACGAAGCAGTCAATCTGACCTTGCAGGAGCAGGACCTGGACAAGGTTTGGCAATCTCTTGTATGGATACCCATGTTTGGTATAGGTGGTCAGTCAGCTTTCTAAGGAAAGTGTGTCCCTATTATGAAACAAGATTCTGTTATAAATGAGAAGCTCACACACTTTTCTACTTATTATATAGTTATAAGAGCCTTGGACGCCCTCGGTATCACAAGCTTTTGTTTTGAGCAGGTAGTATGTGAAATGATTTTTTTGCAACGAGGGTCAGAGGTTCATGTCTTCTTTCCATTCGTTGTGATCGGATGCAAAGCGATTACGGCACAACTTGATCGCCTAGGGCGAGGAAACAAATGAGAGCGGTAACTGCCATATGATACATGGGAACACACACAAAGACAGAACAAAGCTTTGGCGCAAATATATTTATCGAGCATGTGCCCGTAAACAGAAATTAACACAATGACAGCATGATAGCAGCGAGTGCACTGCACGCTCGCTCATGGCCGCAATCAAATTCGCTGTGAACGTTTGTCGCAAGGTGCTCAAAATAGCGAGAAGCATCTCAGGCATGTATTAACAGGCCAGCGTACTGCTCCCATCTCGCGTAGCCAACAAAGCTGTAAGATAAGGTTATTGAGGCGATAAACAAACAAACAAACAAACAAACAAAAATCTTCCCTTTACAGCATTACCGTAGGTGTGGCCCAATCCTTAAGCGGTACACCTCTAACGGAAAAAAAGATCAGCACAAGTGGCTTGTGACCGAAGCAGAAAAATTGCGATAAGTGGCGCTATTGAAGCTGTACGTTCCGATAGCGAGAGTTCCAAGCACGTTTCATTTTCTTAAAAAGCGCGGCCTGCAGAAAGCAGTCCATTGTGATGAAGGCCTATTCAAAATACTGCATCTTTATCGAAAGTCGTGAATTCCTTGTAGGCAGAGTCATGCACCGACGTGGCCAATGTGGGCATTTAAATGGTCCAGTTTTTTTTTTTCAATTTATTTCGTGCTGGCATTGACTAGAGCGGTACTTTTATCACACCTTTCCTTTTTAAAAACTTTTTGAGCGATGCCTGCCAAAAGCAAAACACGGCAGTGCCTACGTCACAAGACAGCACAATATGCAATTTTGCTAACTCTGGGCGGGTGGTGGGAGATTACGATAAAAATACAGCACTGCTCGCAACACCAGCTCAAAAAAAAGAATGAAAAATGAAATCGACTCATGTGCGCAGAAATGTTGGTGCATGATTCTGCCGGTAAGCAACGCACAAATTTTCGCCCGTGCTTATTTCTACCCGCCACCACAACTTTTGAAAATGGAATGTGCCTGGCACTCTCACTATCGGCAAGAACGGCAATAATAGCACCACGTATCGCAAATATTCTGCTCCCGTCACAAGTTACTTGTGTTAATTTTTTCTCGTTGCAGATGTACCAATCAACAAGATAAAAAAAAGTATTTAAAACTGGTAAGCTTTAGGTATAAGTAGGTAGATATGCGAATCAAGGCTGGGTCGTGCCTCTTGAGCGCTACATGTCGCATCAAAATACGCCGTGCCATTACGCAATACCACGTCACGACAAAGGGTCAGTAATAGCGCACATCGTCACCCGAAAATGGCCGTCTGCGCGAAGAATGGCTGTAGAATCTGGTCTACACATACACACATCTAAAATTAATTGGCTCAGTGTATCGCAAAAATGCTTACAGCTTACCCAGCTGTGCTCGAAGTTTGTATTAGGGAATATCATATTCGCTGTTATAACATTTTCAAGGAAAATTACTACATTAGTATCTCAGTGTTCTTGAGAACATTGTTACTGCTTGTGCTTTTTCAGAAAAATCAGATCCAGTCGAAATGATTAAAGACGCTATTCGGTCAATTCTCAAGAGGTTTGACATTGATAACTGGCCTGTTTTAGAGCCTTCAAAGAAGTCATTTAAAGACGTGTTAGTAAAATCCGGCTTCAGACCTTTCGCAACCGTAACTACTGTGCCTTACAGAGAGAACGAGAACTACATTCTCTCGGTAAGTAATGCCAGCTGCTCAATATATTTTTCTTTAATAAACATACTGGTTATGCTAGCCATAGTTACACGCGAAAGAAGTTTTCAAATGAAAGTAGGGCATGCATCCTTCCTGCGCTGCAAACAAAACAACATTGCATATGAAGCATTTAGAAATGCTTAATAAGAGGTACCGTCTTTGCCAAAAGTAACCAGGCTGCATGTTTTGCTTCTCGCTTGAATTCTAAAGCCAACATGGCTTCCCAGAGGATCACAACTTGTTAATAAGTGAGGGCAGGAACTCGTCTTTACTTTGCACGTATTTACATCTTCAGAAGTGGTACGAATTCTCTGCTGCCCGACCTAAAAGCGAAACTCGCCGCCTGGTTACTTTTGGCAAAGACGGTACATGAAGAAGTCATCGTGACTCTGAAGTAATAAAGAAAAGAGACACATAATATGATTCGCAGGAGCTACTACGAACCGGCCTCAGCCACCATGACTGGAATGGGGCCTGATGCCTGCCCAAATCAAAATAGTAAAGTACACCGTGATTTCTTTAAATAAAAGAGATGTTTCACTCAACTTTTTATTGAGGTGCCAAGCACAAGATTTAGAAAAGAAAATATGTACATGCTCCAAGTCGGAGGCCAGCAAAAATCAAGTGCCTGCTGTCTGACTCCATGTGTAGGCATCAAAGGGACCTTGACTGAAGCTTCGAGGAAAACATAGCTAACAACTGGTGTTTTGGCTGGGCTTTTTTAACGCATATTTCACCAACCTAGCTTGAAATCTCTCAGGATGAGCATTTTTGACGCTTCTCAGAGCAGATTATGTCGTCACACTCTTAGAGGGTGAGAACGCTTATGCGAAAAATGTAAAAGAACACAATTCTGAGAACGAACACTCTATATAAAGCATTTCTCCCCAAACTGAGATGTTTCTATCCTAGCATAGTGTTTTCGGAATATTACCCATGTCGTGCAATCGTGCGAAAACTGATGTGCTCTATTATATATTCAGCCTGGAAAAGCAAAGAAACAAAGGCTTGCTACAAAGAACGTAGTGCAAGGCCAACAGTAACTTGAAAGTGAAAAAAAAAAAACTGGTGCTTTATTGTTATGTTTTCGGAGTCGATAAGCAGGCTTGCACCTTTTTGGCTAATAGAGCGGTGCAAATTGCTACATAGAATCTGTGTTAAAACTAGTTGCGAATTATTGCATATTTTTAGTATTGGCTCCTTAGATGCATGCTGCAAAGAGTAGCCATTTTTGTTGAAGAATCGTTGGACATTTACTATCTTAATCTTAATAGGTATCGCCATATGAATATTGGCTCAGCGGGAAGAGAATGCAATAATGTATTGCTGCAAAGTGGGGTCTCTCAAAGCTACTGAACAGCTTTGCGGCACTTTGAGTCCCCAGTTTTCCAAGAGTATACTAGCTTTTTACGAAAACGTGTTTAAACGACCGAAATATATTTATTACAAATAGAAAGAACTAGTTGCGTTAATTGCTTTTAAGCACACATTGCGCGATATGCCTGTCGGTCCATTATTAAAGCGATAGTGTTAAAGCTCCCGTTCTCCAGGACTAAGGAAGACAAAATTAGGGAGTCCTCTCTGAGAAATTTAATAAGCATGCCAGAAGTCATTGACTCAAAGGAAAAAATCGGCGATTTTTTTGTCTGTTGAATAATGCGAGTTATATATGTAATCGTAGGCATTACAGAAAGTAGAACAAACGGAATCCACACGAAAAGGTGGGAAACGAATTCACTACTTCAAAATATCTCGCCCGGTGCTCTACTAACTGAGCTACGCCGACGAATGTTCAATCCTCCACTTTCCTAGGTATATATGTTATGTGTATTCCATCGCTGAGTATACATGCAAGCGTCATCATCCTCCATAGCGGCGGACGTGGACATCCTCTTGATACCGCTAATATCACGTAGGAGAGGGGTGTAACGAGGTAGGTGGGAACGGTTCGAGAACCTCCTCGCGCTACCGGCGACGTCAAGGACGCCATATTCGAAACTATCGTTAAGCCAGTCAGCAAGCTAATCACGAATAACGAAGCCTGTGGTTCTCGTATTACTTGTTTGCTGATAAGATCAAATGCAGGCTTAGGATCTGGAAAACTTGTCAGAGGTAGCGCAAGTGGGATATCACAGAAATCATGCCCTCTCCATTACATCATTGTCTTACATGATGGTGACGGTATCACAGGGCATTACTTGTACGCCGCTCCTAGCAAGCGGTATCAAGGATATGTTACCACGCCATAAATGCATGAGAAAGAATAAACTTGAACAGCTGTGGTTGTGGTTCAGTCGGTAGAGGAGCGGAAGCAAATTTGGCGGGCATGAGTGTGGATCCCACATGTAATAGGTGTTGCTTCTGATTTTCACATTGTGCAGAGTATTTGCAAATGGCCTTGAGCTCTACACAACCTTCTATCTCGTCTCATTCCTAATCTATGAGGCGAGATAAGGTTAACTGAGAGCGGAAGCTCTGCTCTCTGGACTGCAAATCTCGACCTCCGCGGGTGTCGGCGATTGATCTTCACGGTATTACAAGGTCTACTAGAAGTTACTCGTTTTGGTGTTGACTTAGCGTATAATGCTTTCCCAATAAAGAAGCCTTGGAGTGGATTGAATTCGAACCGGTCAGGTTGAACCCGTATACTCGGGGTCAGTAACCAAGAGCCTTAACCACTGAGACAAGACGGCGGGGACTTTTGCTCGATATACGCCTGGTTTACTTAGGCTTAAACCTCTACTATTTTTCTTTTATTGTCTAATCGATTATCCCCGACGTTCCACAGTTACTTCAGATTGAATAACACGAAAAGAAAGTCCCGTATTTACTTTGTGTCAGTGCCCGTTGGCTGCCTTCTTATGTACCCATGACGAAGTAACTGAGTTTATCTTCATTTGTTTGCAGAATAGCTCAAACAAGTGCATCTTGTCTGGTGATCTTGACGTCGTACGTAGCGTGGGATTGTTATTATGTAGCTTCCGCATGCCCCGAGAGATCACGTTCGTACTTGAAGCTTGCAGTATCAGAAGGCATTTACTTCCGCCGCTATTGGAGCTAAATAATACTCTTAATGATGTCACAAGCAACATAAATACCTAAGGTAGTGGAAGGCTGAATACTAGTCACAGTACCGAAGTCGGTGGAGTGCCGGATGAGAAATTAGGAGGTTTTTGTTTGGATTCCACCTGAGAGATATGATTGCTTTTTCTTTTACCTTCTAATTAATTTTTTTTCACGATTTTGTGATTGCGTCAAATTGAACAACACAAAAACGTTCTCTATGGTCCCCCCCCCCCCCCCCCCCCCCCCCTGAAAGAATACGGCCGCGTTGTGAGCGAAGCGTCAAAGGCATTGAAAGCTGATAGTTGGCTAAAACCTTCGCCTTGCACTGACTGGTCTTCGCGCTGTGTAACATCACGAGATACATCACACCTCTGAGTTGGTAGGCGCTGTCAATCGAGTTTCTCCTTCGATTGGTACCAGATTGAGTATAGATTCCATCCTGTGAATATTTTCATAAGCACGAGGTGGTAGCCGTGCCGGTAGTGTAGGGTGAAAACCTCCTGCGGTCTTTGTAGTCGTGCTCATTTGTGCTTTGAAGACATACCTGCATTTTAGCTTGTCCCGTTGCAGCCAGGTAATGGGTGTTTGTAATCTACGATCTGTTTCAAAAGCTCGACGGCTCACTGCGAATTATTGTTATTTCGTCAGCAGTTACACTGTTGTGCCCTGAAAGGTAAGCTGTTCCATAAGGCGTGTGAGATACCAAAGGATGCGTTTTGAACGCTTTATGCTATAATTCTCTTGTAGTAAATTATTCAACGATCAGAATTAGTGCAGGTCTTCGCAGTAGTCAGAATCTGTTGTCCCAAACGCGGCGATCAAAATAGTGGCAAGCGCTAGCAACCTTCAGCCCGATGCGGCCGATCTCTGACAACCTTACTCTCGATGTGGTTAATTACTGCCTTTGTAGCACAAACAATGTATTTACTCAGGTTTAAAACTTATTCGCAAAATCAATTTCAAAGCGGGAGGCCATCTTAAAACATTTTGGGGTGTTTAGTTTCTACAGCGCAGACTTACGGTGACAGCCGGAAGAAAGCGTACCGCCTTTTCGCTCGCGAAATCTGATAGTGACAGCCGTCTATGCCATGCAGCAGATCTCAATCAGGCTCTAAGTAATACAACATAGTTATCAGTGCTCGGAGTGATTGCGTCTATCGATCCAACCAGATTACTGTCAGTCTTAACAAAAAGCGATGCCTTGGGCTCTTTCTGTCACATGGCGTTCACTTCAGGATCAAAGATGACCACCATTGTCTAATAACAAAAACGTATGGTTATGCGGCTAAGTAATACAGAGTGCGATGTATAGAATATGGCTCCAGGGATGTCTGTACTCCTTAAACTATAACAACATTACATCGAAATTGTGACATTCTAGGAAAGACCTTGGCTTGTTTGGTAGTCACTCAATCATCACCAACTGTTGGTACTACCAGCGGTTAGGCGCTGCTGCACTCATGTTCCACTTCCCGTGTTAGTCTGCATAGAGATCTCGGAACATTCCTGTAATCCAAATAGGACTATTTGCTTTCTTGAAGTAGCAATTAAATGTTGTTGACAACCCTGTGTTTACCTAGGACATTTTTGTCTTTCAATTTTTACAGCTGAACATACCATGGGTGAGATTTGCATACCCTAAACTTTTCACAGACCAAGAAAAATATGCATCGGTGCTGCTTCGCTACAAAAGGTTGATTCGCAGCGTACTGAGGATGTTCCTAGTGGAAACGAATAAAGAAACAGTGGAGGGCATGGTGGACAGCCGAACAGAAAACTCTGAAACCGATAAGGATGAAAATGAGGAAACAGGCGCATTCAATCAAGTTGTATCTGCTATTATCGAAGTTGAGGCCAAAATTTCTCAGGTAACCCATCTGTTTTTTATCGATGCCACAGTAATCGCGACATATTACTAACTAAACTTACGCAACTCCTTAAGGTCTCAACATTTGTGTGAATATTTACAACTGCGATGCATTGGCTACGGTGGCATGAATGGATTTTCTACAGATGCTTGAGTTGAACTTTCCATGTTGCACTTACTGGATAGCCGGGCCGAAGTTTTTTCTAGTAACCATAAAAAGTTTGTTTGCTGACGGCTCAATTTTCATTGTTCTGAATGTGAGAAACCTGGACGCCATGTCACTGTCTTGACATCGTGCGAGAACCTATTTATATAATAATTTTTAAGACAAGAGCTGTGCTGGCGAACTAGGTAACCTTCATCTCAAACCAACCTAATGTCGCATGCTTAATGGTTTGACATCCACCGGAAATTGATTCTTCATGTAGTGTATTTCGGGATTTAGGTTTCAATGTGAGCGTTAAAAGTAGGGCAAATGTAGCCGCGGCATCTACTATTATACACTGAAGTACCTCAACTGGGTCCAGTTGAAAGGAACCCAATAGAAAACTGACAGACAGGAAAGGGACATTAGGAGTGTTCTGGGTTAGGGGACATCAAAACCGATGTACAGCTGGGCGAAACTTCATAGGATAAAATGGCATTAATTTAGAACAACCTCAGCGTAATCAACCTATAGGAGTATGTAAAATGGCACAATCTGAGCAAACCCTAGATCATGTTCCGGAAACCTTTTTTTCGCCCTTGATAATTACCAACCAGCTCCGAGAGCGCGTGCAGTAGTGTATGCGCCTCGTTGTTGTTGTAAGTCTCCTATAAAATGATGGCACATTCTCTCGTAGGATTGAGGGGGGGGGGGGGGGTATTAGCCAAGAATTGGGCCGATCATCCTGTCCAGAAATATTTGTACAGAAGTATTTGTTTTTATGACGCATGATTACATCGCCAAAAATTAAGTGATTTCTGGGGAAGAGAGAAAGAAAGTAAAGTATGAAACACTGCAAATAAAAGGAGGAATCATAATGCACAAAGGGGGTGAAAACTGAGATTTGTAGTACTGATTAAAAAGTCGTGGTTTCTATTTCACCGAAAAATTTCAGAACTTTTCTCTTTTCGAGGCGCCTGCAGAAATAGCAACAATAATGTTACAGCTTTGATTTACAGATGGGAATCCAATTTTAGTCTCATTTCCTGGTTCTCTGTTATATCTGCAGTGCGTGGAGGCGGAGCTCTGGAATTTTGGCTTATACATGTACACTTAAGCGTAGTGATACAATTTGAATCGACATTGACACATACTATGTGATTGTAGGTTATGGTCATGGTTGTCTGCAACTGAATGCTGTAGAAACGTTTTACCAGTTAGGCAAATCCTCTTCAAGAACATAATAGATTTACTATGCATTCCTCGGGCACCTATGGTTTGTGACGTCATCTAGAAGTGCGCAGCAAAGGGCATCTCTTTATATCTCCATTACCTTCTGAAAATCGTGCATTTGTTTTTATTTTCCCTCTTAATACCTTGGTGGCTATAATATGTAAAAGGATTTTCTACTGAATCTCTTGAACTGAATTTATTTGTCACTTGGTTGTGCATTTGTCAACAATATCGATGTTTGCCACATATACGCAGTTTTTTTTAACAGCCAAATTGTGACCAATCAAAGCCGGCATTATTTATAGAACAGCCCTATGGGATGCTTTGCAACTATTTGATTTGAAGAGCTGTAATAAAAAATTGCTACGACGTGATTTTGACTCACGGAGATCCGTCAGAGTGGTCGCAGTTGCCTGCCGCAAGCAGCGCAGCATACGTTCTTCTTGGACCTATGGCTGCGTACGATCGAGTCGCTGGTGGGTCTGGTTGTTTGACAGTGTTCTCCCGGAGGCCAACAGAGCTTGACAAGTTCACTGATATAGCATTACAGGATATATGTGCCAATATACACTGGGTAAACTCGCAAAGGCCTACGCTGTTTTCGCTTCCCCTTGACTCAGATTGAAGGAATGAGTGGTAACCCAAGTAAAGCGGGACCGATGATAAGCAAATGACAGCTGTTATATATGTTAGGTAAGTTCCAAGGCAGTTAAGTTGTAATAAAACATATTTTGCTAATAATGTATGCCGTGCTTTTTGCTGCGGCATTGGCAGAGTAGAGGCAAGTACGCGCATTCAAAACAAAAGCGCGCGAGCGTGCTTTTGTTTTGAACGTTGCTTTTCTAATAGCGAAGTACCCTGATTGTAGAGTTAGAGAAAGATCATTTTTGGTCGCTGAATTCTCAAACGCTAGCAAAGAATCCTAACGTCGCGCACCTGTTTCATGTTTTCTGGGAAGCACAACCTAATCTTTTGCAGAGAAGTTCACGTCAGTTCTATTTAGGCAGTAAAGTCGACTTCCTTATTAAGTAAAAATAGACGAAACAATGTTTAGTGCTCGTTATTTAGGACTGATGGCCCACAGTGTTTCTTTTAAACAACGCAGTTTTGTGGGTGTCCCTCGATGCCCTGCAATTTTCTCTCAACTGTCAGTTGACATACTGCTGCTTCCATATCGAAGTGCATAGAGCAATTTTTTTTTATTTGCATACGTTTGCTAAGCACTATTCGTGATCTGTGTAGGCAGTGTTGTAGTTGCGGGTGTATTTTCACTACGCTACTCGTAAGCCGATCGTTTAGTTCTATGGTCATTCCCGAGCGTGGCTGCTTAATTGTGATGAAGCTAAACGCCTAAGCGCAATGTGCTCAAATAAAGGTGCAGCTGACAAACATAATGGGCCTGAAACGTTTTCTGTGATTCCTGTATCGGTATCCGTCGCACGCTGTGCATTGTTTATAAATATCCAATCCTCGTTCTCGTACCAAAATGGTATGCAAAATCCTCTATGCCCTCTAATACACGTACTGTTGGCGTTTGTTACAATTATTCCCTTGGATAATTCTAAGCCAACATCTATAAGCAAATTTGTTTTTTTTTTCTTTACTTCCTAGCGGCAAATTTTAGAGGACCATTTCGAGGTAAATCCACTGCATAGTGGCCGCTTGGAAAAGCCTATGCAATATCCCCGCCGTTTCACTTTAGGCTTGTGTGATAATTGTACTATAGAACGTTTTATTTGCGCGATTTCCAGTAGCTGGCATAAAAACAATGAGGGTTCTTATTTGTGAATAATTTAGTGCAACCTAACGAAGGAAACAGCGTCAAGACAGACGGCCAAATGTGGACATAGAGGCATAGAAGGCACCATATCCTCCCCAACTGTTGCTACAGGAGCTTACCAGGATCCGTATTCCGAGTTTGCGTCGTTATCGAGGTGTCGCTATCTGACGTGACATCGAGTAATCTGATTGATCGAAACACCAAAACCGGGTGTTGCCACTGTGAAAAAGGCTGTGGTAGAAGTGGCAACATCATGTTCCGGGGTTTCGACCAATCAGATGACTCGAGGTCGGGGAGATAGCGACACTTCGATTACGACGCAAATTTGGAATACGTGCCCAGGACGACTCTGCAGAACTCAGCCGGGATAGTAGCTTTTCTTTCGGAGAGCAGGGACATGACCATGAAGGGAATGAAAATATTTCCTCGCTTTCTATATTTGAGCAACGGAAGGCGCTGCAAGGTGGGAAACACTCTCTATAGCAGGAAGGGTTGTCTTCAGCAAAAATGCGGTTGTTGCTACTACCAGGGAAACGACGTCGCTTGAAAGAAGTCTCTCTACGCTGAAAAAAAAAAAGTCTGAACTCCTTGAATGGAGACCTTTTTGAAAAGAAAGAGCCGGGAATGCCACGTGTAGAGTGTAATACCCATAAAGCAAGCACAGCACCTCAAATTTGCTTGTGCCTCTGTGGGTTATTACTCTCTCTAAGAACAGGTTATCCCCTTTTCCTGGCAGAGAGGGGCGGGCAGATTGCTACAACACCCGTCATTTAAGCCCGGGGTTCTGTTTGATGTAGTAAACATGATCAAAGTGACAGTGGTCGCAATGCCCAACCTACTACTGGAGGAAATAAACATCCGTTAGGGCGTTGAACCAGGCCGAAGTAGTAAAAGGTTTCCTGACAAGGTGAAGCTCCTCGAATCCATCCAATCAGCAACTCATGAACTCGTCTTTATGACTGGTGGCATGAACATGAGTTGGAAGCAGAAAAATATTTATTACTCTACAGGTGGTTTTGTGAACATTGAGAAGCTGATAATCTTGTCGTCAACTTAACCAACCTTTTTACACACATTTCTTTGCGTGTGCTGTGTTTGGCATGCCACAAGAGGAGCTCCTAACAGTGTGATGAAGCAAAGCTTAAACCTGTCATGCTATAACCGCTTTGTCAGTTACTGCATGCAATGCTCCCCATCCATATGTGAGAATTCTATGTCGCCGTTTTGATGACTGATCCTTCACATGTCTAAAGATATGAGTGGGCAACTCGCGCAAGAGGGTCCGATGAAATGCGCTGAAGGTAATAGTGACCAAGTATAATTTACCAAACAATCATGTATCATTTGACCACCTTGAAGCAGTGGTAAAGCTGGATGCAGAACAATTGAAACTGCCACCTCACCTAACTGGCTTTTACGTTTCTAACGGCCGGTTCCCAAAGAACAAAATAGGGGAAGGTAGGAACTTATTCCAGGAAGCACCTTCGGCTATCAGATACTTTGCAGACGGGAAGAAGATGCCACTGCAGCGTTCAGCAACAGGATAGGTTTCGTCAAATAATAATCAGGTGATGCACGATCATGACTGCGTGGCACCCGTTGTTGCTATCAGCTTATTGAATGCAAATAAATACGACCGGCTTTTTTCAAATTTTACACTCCTTGTGGAAGTCACCGAGAGCCTAGGTATTGGCGTCTGAAAGGTGTGGAAACCTTATATTGCAGGGGTGCTAATTCCCACTGCTGTCCCTCTTTAGCTCAATGGATTCTTTTAAAAATTTGTGGCTATGCATTGTTCGTGACAAGGCGGCTGACCGAAGGTTACCAGGAGAACTTGTTTATGGAAGTCTGTATTATTTCTCTCAATGCTAGTGCATATCATATAAAATTGCACATATAATTGTATCAAATGGCCAATTCTTCAAGGTAATGAACAACACTGGTTATTAAGCTGTCGGCAGTAACTACTTAGAGGTTCTCTTTTGTTCATAGAGTCAAGAAGCGATTGACGAATTATAATCGTTCTCGTACGGAAATGACGCCACAGGAGTGAATTCATTTTCTCAATACAGTGTAACATCATTGCACATTTGGCAGGCGTTTGGTGAAGAATTTCATTTTCAGTAACAATTCATTATCTACCTTTATGGAGACAATAATTGAAACTGCAGCTTCCGATCAACTTCCTGTGGTGCAGCTGAAGCAGTGCAATAAAGGTTCTAGGAATCTGTTTTATGTGAGCCGTGCGACACTGCAGGTTGGTTCTGAATGTGTCTGTAACACACTTCCAGAAAACAATTATTTATTGTTTGGGTCATCCAGTCATCCACCCAAGCGTGAGAAAATTTATCTTCCGTGGTATAGACCGCTAGCTAAGCGAGCCTGATGATTCATATCAAGATTATAGCAGCAACACAGGGAATGGCATCAACTTGTCCTAGAAGAATTTGCATTAAACGATACACCGTACTGTAGATAGTAGTTTTCCTACCAAGATGTCTTGTTTTGTATGTAGTATGCATCTTTGTTGATGCTATCATTTCAATTTGCTTACATTATACTGCACTGTGCAAGGCAACATTTCAGCCTGTTGTCTTGCTCGATTATTTCTGGTTGGCGTCTCTTTCAATAATTTACTTTTATGTTTTCCTTTAAGGTAAGACCATACTGCACGTATACCCCTCATTTGTGGCTTTCTGTGATTCTTATACGTACATAATGTAGTTTTGTCATGGCTGCATTTGGCAATAAATAAATATTTTACATTTTTGTTTTTTCTGTGCTGCCTGGTTAGGGTGAGCCCGGCAAGCAACGTTTCATATTTGTGAGCAGAAATAATAAAGCTCAATTTTAAGTTGCAGTTATTGTTTTAATAGCTTCCTATCAGGTCCATCCAGATTTGTAAGCATAGTAAGAAATTCACATATGAGTCTGGTTAAAAATGGAACTTTTTGAACTAAGGCATTCATTCTCAATCGTTTTGTCGCGATGCATGTCTTGTCAATTTTAAATATTTCGATTTGGGATAATTAATGTACGATAAGAATTACTGCTTCCTTAATGGCCCCAAGTTTACTATCTGTGTAGCATGGCTTAATAAAGATACGTATGACTTTAAAAGTCAAATACTTATTGCTACGAGAAGACGAGGACAAAGTGTTTGCCTTCCTCATCTCACGGAAGGGAAAAGGAGATAGATGACGACGAAGTGGGATGGTTTCCAAAGTGATACTTGCTGCTATGCCAGTTGCAGCCCTCTTGTAATATACTGGTCAGCCGCTCTCTGGCGATTCCTAGATCCTCGGTATCTGTAGCTCGTTTTACGAATGCTCGAGCAGCAGAATGGGCCCCTTCGGTACCGGGGTTGCCTGAACGGGCTGGTACCCAGACA
The DNA here is from genome assembly GCA_023969395.1 of Amblyomma maculatum. Lineage (NCBI taxonomy): Eukaryota > Metazoa > Arthropoda > Arachnida > Ixodida > Ixodidae > Amblyomma > Amblyomma maculatum. Next base: position 87,716 of record JAJIZL010032267.1, read on the forward strand.
AGCTCTGTGAGTCGGAGTAACTGAACGTTAGCAGTTAAGATTTTTTAGAGGCAGCATGGTAGCCGGCCTCAGGCAAAATTTTGTATGCAAGTTTTAGAATCGTTGAGGATAAGGTTGACAGTAGAAGAGATTATCGCGATGGCTATCAAGGATTCTTCCACTTCTACGGATGTTGGGGCAATGATAGAGGCTGATGTGATGTATTCGAAGCGACTGGATACCACGCATATCGCATATGCCGAGCGGTGTGGATATTCTGCGGTGTCCGCGTAAACTGTTGAATTCGTTTGCATGTTCTCTGTGTAGGGCACGAACTCTTGCCTTCCGTGTGGCCTGATTATGAAGGGGATGCATGTTTTCAGGACGTGGGTGGACAGTTAGGTGATGGCGGACTGTCTGGAGCTGCATAAGTTTTTACTGGAGGGGCATCTAACGGCCTTAGTTGGAGATGGGAAAGAACGTGGCGACAAGTTGGGGTAGTGGAGAACCATCCTAGTTGGGCGATGCGCTGTGCTTCCACCAGTTCGCTGAATGTGTTGTGAACTCCCATGCCTAAGAGTCGATAGGCTGGCGTGCGTCTAGGTAAGCGAAGGGTTGCCTTATAAGCCTGTCTGAGGAGGGCATCCACTTTGTATATCTCTGTTTTTATTAGATATAGATTCAGGTGTCTACAGAAATAGGTTTTACAGATACTGCGCCTTTGCCTTCTTGTGAACCGCTTATTATAATTCCGGGAGTGTTTTTATGACATTTGGCTACTGATGAACACCTGTGATCGAAACCGATCATGAAAGCATGCGTTTCAATGCAGACGAAAAGCACAAGCGCCCATGTGCATTGTGATGTCAGAGCACGATAAGATTCCTAGTTGGTCAAAATTATTTGGAGCCCTCTCCTACAGCATTCTACATTAAGGAGGAGAAGGAGGAAGAACTTTATTTTATGATGAATTCGAGGCACGCAGGCCTCCGGGGTCTCCGCACGACCCCACTCGCGATCTAAACGTTCATGTGATGTTGGTCCATGACGTATGAGGCGTGACTGACGACGATATTCTGTCTGGCCGGGTCCGCCAACCTCAGTAAGGTCTCCCAGCCCTCCCAGGTTCGGGGAGGCACTGTGGTCCGCATTGCAGCGAGAGCCTACCAAGCACAGCCACCGTCGCCCGTCTGCCGGATCCTTGTGCTTGTAAATAAAATAAATAATGGTTTTATAGGAAAGTAAAGGCGCAGTACTGGTCGAATGTGTAGCTGGAACCTCAATCGCACGTTAGGGAAGGGAAGAAGATGGGAGTGAAAGAAACATTCTAGGGGCACTTTGGACAGTTTAGTGTGATGAGGCGAAAGCCTTTATTGCGAGGTGGTGTGTAGCCCTTTATTATAGTCTCTTTCTTCTTTCACTGCCACCTTCCACGTTTTCCATACTACTCGTTTTTGGTTTTTTTTTTCTTTATTGCCTGGTCTTGATACAAGAACAAAATCAACAAAAAATTACTGAAATGGTATTTACATACGCTATTTACATATGACACACTAAAATTCACACATACACAACAAAGGCTCTAGCCGTGAGAGCCACTCCGGAGGTTCTGCTGCAGCTTTTTGGATTGCTAAAAACCTGTCCACGCTTTCCCGAAAATAAATCCTGGCAGGGCGTGAGCCGCCATTCTAGAGCGCCATATACAGTGGAGGCCCATGAGCATAATTAAATCAAATGTACCCCATCCTCAATTTCTACGACTACCCAGGTTGCACAAAGTGGGCTATGACGTGGGGGCCCGCGCTGGGCCCTTGGGGCAGCTCATACGGGTGGGCCCCATGCGGGATTTGAAATACGTACTCAGAGGGGGCTCACGTGGGCTGCCTAATTTTTCCGCGAATCTGTACCCGTGTGGGCAGCCCAAATAGGACTGCCCGCATTCAGCCCAGATAGCCGATTCTGGGCAGCGTACCAGAATCATTAATGAGTCCTGCGTTTAGGAAGGCAGTGCCGCCCCATTGATCAAGGTTTTAATTATCAGGTCGATTAATCACTTAAAAACCTGAATTGTACCGGTGCGGGCTTGGCGGAGGCCAGTCCGTTGCAGGCTGGCCCACATGCTGCGCTCATGGGTTGAATCTGGCATTTTCGGGGCTGCCCAAGGTCCATTAATCGTAAAGTGTTAAACATTGAGCACTATTTCTGTACCTTGTATTCGACACTCATTACCATAACAGAAAATTTATTCCTAACACTACAATAATGTGAGCTGGCCCACATGTGCCCCCAAATGTTGGTCTGAACATTTATTTTGGTGGTTTGTAATAATGTTGTTATTGCTGTGGCTGTAGGAAGAAGGAAAAGAAAATGTATGGGCCTGCTACTGGCTCTGTAGGTGCGCCACCTCCGCTGCCTCGTGCAGACAGAAGAGAAAATAGAGAAGAAAGAAAAGGAAGAGGTAGAGAAAGACGCGCGCTGAAACAACGGCCGTTGTCCACTACCTAAGCGGTGGCGGGTGCAATGACGGCCTACAACAGATAAAAATTTGGTGGCAGGCTAGCCCCCGCCGCAAGCGGCGGTAACAAACACCTTCTAGACTTTTATAAGGCCTGCTCACATCCTCCTCTCCCCAGCGTCTACTTCACGCTAGTTGTCCTTTTCTGCCAACACCTTTGACGTTTGGACGATACACCATCTCTCCTGTCGCGTGGCGTTCTTTGGCGCGCGTTCGTGTGGGATTGCAGATGGCAGCAAAGCTAGACAAAATGAGACTTCTGGTTGGTCGCTTCGATTTTGGTTGCTGGTGATGTCACTTCTCTGTCGACCAACCAGGTGCGCCGCTCGCCCGGATAGCTTTATTCGACGACAGTATGAGCCAATAAAGGCTTTCTCCGAACGTTCCCGGAAACAGGTTCAAGCGAAAATGTTTGAGCAACTGAATATCAGGTTTTTGGTCGTCGCTGTCTACTCTCTTGATTAGGTTTGGTGCTGCACAGCTCCGCGTTGACGTTATTTATGGGTTGCTTTCCCACGCTCAAGTGTACTTTCAATAGTGTGCATGCATTTTTGCATGTATCAGTACGTGCAAAATATTGAAGTGTGACCCGCATCACCGGTGCTTGCAACGAGGATATGGCGTTGCGCAGAAGACTACACTTGATGTGGCGTAACATGGGGTGGGGGTGTGTTCCTGTGTGTCGCGGGAACTATGACACTGGTCCCAAGGTGCGTGTTCTCGTGTTTTCAAAGGATGCCAGCAGGAATGAAGCGTTGTCCTTGTGTTTGTGCGTGCTTCTTATGTTGTGTGTTGTTACCTGCTCAGCTGCCTTCTTTCAAGAAACGAATCGTGGATTAGAGTCATCCCGCGGAAGTGTTTCACACCCAGAGTGCATTCAACGGTGAGAAAGTGAAGTTTAGGGCGTACTCCACATGTCCCACGTGGTCGACCAGAAGGTCATGTAGTGCTTAAATAATGTTTGACGTGAAAAGACTGGCAGTCTTAGTGAATTTGACCAGGCCAGGGATAATGAGCAGAAGTATGCAGTACTGTGCTGGACTGCCTAATAACACGCAAATTATGTAATAGTGTGTCCATATACCGGCAATAAGTGACTACATATTTTTCATACATTGCGCAAGTTTGTGAAATATACTTCCAAGAGTGTGAACTTCACTTCCAAGAGAAAGACCCAATGAAGAGGCTATCACACATTGATGCAGCAACAGGAAAGACTTTGACAGTTGACAGTGACAGGTTTCATCTGGTGTCCAGTGCCGTACCACCTATTTACCCGAACTGCACAGGTTACTTGAACCAGTCCCAGCCCCGAAGGGCCATGCTGTTGTCCACCACCGAAGCGGTGGCGGGTGAAGCGGCGGCCTACAAGATACAAATCCGGTGACAGGCTAGCCCCGTAGGCATTTCATTTCTGCGAGATGCCGCCTTGGAAACCTGTAAAAATGATTACACACCAGAAACTCTAGTGCGTCATGTAGTGCGTGCAGCAACAAACGTTACTTTGAACAACTTTTGTAAAATGAGAAACGATCATATTCAAAGTGCTGCGCAAAAAAAAACGCTGCGGACGGAAAAATGAAGACATCAAGCCAGAAATGAAATTGGCCGCTTCCAACCCTTCCTGTCAATAAAACTATTTGTATAAAAGCATTTGCGACTCTATTTCAGAACGCTGTTTGCAAGTCTAACAGCTAACTGAGACATTGGCGGTGCATGCCTCGCTGGTGCGAAAAAAATAAACTCGAGTGTTAGTCAAGCTCCCTTAATAATTACCGAACGCAACAAAAACCTGCAACAAACGCGCACCTGGGCAAGCAGCCGCGAGAGAGTCAACGCGAACGCCAGGCGGCCGAAAGCAGCGTCCGGGCTGGCGAGGGCAACTGGCGTGAGTCACGGCCTCCGTGGAAGGGCGTTAGTCAAGAGGGTGTTGCGGTGACCGACCTATACCAACACCTTCAACTTTACCAGCCACTTTACCAACACTTTACCAGCCCCGTCAGGGCGTAATAATGCCGCAGGAAAAATGTTGAGGTTGTTCAGTACATACTCGTAAAGCGGAACAGTTACTGCTTCAAAGTTTCTGCCAATATTGCATTATTAACATAGTCTTAGAGTAAAATTAGATAGTCTTTATTCATGGCATGGATATACATAAAATAGTTATGTGAAAAATCCAGTACATGCAAATAGCGGCTCGATATAAGATGAATTACATAGTATAAAACGGTGCCTGAAAGATAGGGTGAAGGCGTATTAGAGCGGTAAGCCCGCCTACGGCCAATTTGGGGTCCACCGCAGACTTTCATGGGCAGCCCCAATTGGGCTTACTTTATTTTTACCGCATGGAGCACGAATATATGTTGCATTTGCCCGCAATTAACCAAATGAATACCCGTATGGGCAGCGTAGAGGCATGCCCGCTTTTCAGCCCGGACGCAAGCCGTGGGGGGCCTATTCAGTTTTTGAGTGGGCAGCCCCATTTGGTCTAGCCCGTCTACTGTTCGCTTTGCGCCCACGTTTGCATCGCATGTGCCCTAAAGTGCCCCACCAGAGACCGATGTTTACAAAAGCGGGAAGGAGCACTTTCCTGCCTCGTTACAGGCAATGCGGAAATTGCCTAGGTTTTTTGTGGGCAGCCCCATTCAGCCCCATTGTGGGCAGCCCTAGAGTGTCGGTATTTTTCCGATCGCTCTGAATAAGAAGCCCCATATCCTAATGGTGGATACTTGTAAAGGCTGGCAGTTAGCATGAGAGATCTGCTCCAGCTGCGTGGAGTTCAATGGAAACATCCGCTTGCTGAAGTGTGGATTCAGTTTCGGCATCATTGGCTGTAGAAAGCTGTAGGGTAATATTGTCAGCGTATAAGGTACGGGATAGCCAGAATATAGCATCTAATTTAGGACATAGCGTGAGCAATGCGTGGGTAGAAAGTAAAGAGGATAGGAAAGATCCTTGGGCATTGCATTGCTACTGAGGGCAATAGTGCCCGAGAGTGAAGAGACAAAGCTTACGCCAGCTGTACTGCCGGAGAGGAACGTGCATATATACGCATAGATACGGTAGCAAGGATTTAGCAGGAACAGGTTAATGATAATAGCAGAGTGGGATACATTGTCGAATGTTTTGGTTGTGTCAAGCCCGAGGAAAACCCTTGTATCCGCTCTTTTAGAGAGGCAGGCTTCCACCTTGTTCTTGAAGATTTAGCAGCACACAGCACTGCTGGTGTAGGACACTTGTCGAGCGACCTTGGGCTCTGCAAAAGTGATAGCAATGAATTGGGTCCGACCTAAATGGCGGCGTGTAGAGGGTGTGGTGTTCTGTAGTCTGAGCTAGGTGTGAAGTACCCCATGATTTTCTCTTGGGTCTCGTCTGCGTATTGATTGACAATGATACCTTTAAGTATTCATCTGGTTGGGCCACATAGGTTGCAGCTGGGTAATTTGTATGACCCAGATTCATTGCCTGGATATCCGTATACGTGATAGCACGGTCACGGTTCGGGGTGCTGAAGGTGAGGCTGTTGTGAACGCAGTTCACCTAAAGGCGGTCGGCTTCGGTGTCGGAGTAAGCCAATCCCAGGCTCGAGATAATCGCTCTGCAAAAAGCGTTCTCGGCCCAAGCACGTACATTGAGGCCTTCGCGAGGCTGAATGATGACTTTGAAGTCTTCAAGAGGGAGATGGGGCAGCAGATGAGCGCGGCGAGACAGCTTGCTTAAGGTGGAGAGAGACAATTGTTCAGACCACAGCGACTCTTCGGACGAGGAACGCGACTCTTCAAGCGGCGTTTTTGAATGGCGTTCGAGGACGACGAAGCGACGTAGCCGCTTTCGTATCAGCGGGCTTCGTAGGTCCAGTCTGTGGCACATATTCTTCTGGGGATAGATCCTTCCCCTAAACAGGGACGATGGCCATGCTTGGCATAGCACTGGATGCGACGACGAAGCGAAGCCTGTTGCCAATGCCGATAGGGCTAGCGAGGCTGGCGCTGGGATCGGCGGAATAAAATGGCCACTTTATTACGGTGGCTAG